>RXPK01001156.1:0-142597 GCA_004143645.1 Protaetia brevitarsis
CACATCCAAGAATCGAGCGTGCTCAACACGCACAGATCCTCAGAATTAACACACAATATTTTTTTTTCTGAATTTAGGCAAATTATTGATACCATCATGAAATCATCGATATACAACAAATAAAACAAATAGACCCGAGTCTCGAACCTCGCGATATATACCTACTATACTGAACATTTATTATGATGATAGCGTCACAGCACTAGATGAATCGTAAGCGTCCACAACTTGCTTTCGATTTATTAGATAGGATCGAATTACATATAAAGCCACTCATCCATGTTTGCAGAGCGGGGAGATCGAGAATTAGAGCCCTAGAAAAGATTAAATCGATTGCGGAAAAGGCTCACAGTGGACCATACAGTTCCAGATATGTTTGTACTCTTGTAACCCTGGATATACAAAATGCTTTTAATTCTGCGCCATGGGATGGAATCCTGGAAGAGCTCAGGAGGAAAAGACTTTCACCATATCAGCATAACATGATAGCTAGTTATTTCAACGAGAGGTTTTTGATGGTGGGCGATGAGGGTAACCTGGAGGTGACGTGCGGCGTGCCACAAGGTTCAATCATAGGCACAATATTGTGGAACATCTAATACGACAGTGTCTTTAGGATAGATGTGCCCTTAGAGGTTACCCTGATAGGATATGCGGACGACCTTGGAGTTGTGATTACAGCAAGGGATGGACAGGAGCTGGAAACGGCGGCTAAAAACCAAACAGTTAAAGCTCGTGTAACAAAAAACTGATATTGTACCCTTGACAGCCGGGAGAGAGTTAAAGGAAATAAGTGTGCGAGTGGGAGACGCCCAAATATCAAGCCAGGCCAGCCTAAAGTATCTAGGAATTTGTCTGGATAGAAACATGAATATGCCCGTGCATGTCCGAAAAACGCGCGAAAAGGAATGGAAAGCCCTTTCAAATCTTTGCCGCCTAATGCCTAATATTGGGGGATTGAAGGAAGGCAAGAGAAGGCTCTTCGGATCTGTTGTATAGTCCATTATAATCTATGGGACACCGATCTGGAGGAAAACGATGGTCGTCAATGCGTATAGAAAGCTCTTCGAAAAGGTCCAGCGACAACTAGCCATACGCTTCATTTGCGCGTACAGCACAGCAACGATCAAGGCACTACTCGTACTGGCGACGGCAATTCCGATCGAGCTAGCTGTGATGGAGAGAGGAGCTGAGAGAGACGTGTTTGCAGACATTCTAAATGCATGACAGGCCAAGTGGGAGACATACGAGGGAAAGGGGAACTCGACCCGTGGTCTAATTAAAGATATATGACGCTGGTATTATAAGCCCACGAAGAAGTCAGTATATGCGGCTTCTGCAACGAAGAAGATACGGCGGGGCATACATTTTTCTATTGCCCGAGATGGAACATCGTAAGAAACCAAACCTAGGAAAAAATGCGGATGCTAACGCCAAGGAATATGGTATTTATTATGTTAGAGTCACCAGCTGGACAACGGTGGACAAGATGGCCAAAAGTATGCTTACCCAGATGGAGACGATTGCCACAAAGAACATGTAGGAGAGCCCGAACAGCTGCGAGAATCTTCCTCCCAATGTGATGCCCCAGCAGTTCCAGGTGAAGGCCTAAAAAGGCTCTTTCGGTAAGCTTCAGCAAAGACACGACTGTGTTCCAAGCTGAGGTTGCTGCAATCCATCACTGTGTCCGAGAGAGAGAAAGATGTACCAAGCCAGGTAAAAGCGTCGCTATCTTCTTTGACAATCAGTCCCCTGGCCTGGGTCCCTAGCCACTCGGGCGTGAGAAGAAATGGGGCGGCAGACGAGCTGGCCAGGCGAGGTTCGTCAAGGTCATTCGTTGGAGCCGATCCCTCTTTCGGCATTACCAACTCGCCAATTAAAAAAATCCATCAATGAATGGATACATAATCAGCCCAGAGAGTGGTGGTCAAAATCACCGGAACAAAGACAGGCAAAAGAGTTCCTAAAGGAGCAGAGGCCTGAATTCACGGGAGATCTACTGAATAAAGACAGGAAGACTATCAAAATGATTGTAGGTCTCCTGATTGGTCATTGTAGACTAAATAGGCATATGTACAACATATGCCTGACAGATGATGCAACCTGCAGATATTGCCAAAAGAAGGAAGAAACACCAGTTCATGTGCTGCGCCAATGTGAAGGCCTGGCGAGGACAAGGTTTCTAGTAATGGGGGAGGAGAACCCCACAGCTAGTAGCTATATAGATAAATTAGTAGATTCTATTTGAAAAATCCACACTTTATAAATCCTACAGTAATATTTGATCAATCAGAACTCAACAATTTGTCGTTGTCACGAAAATGATAGTAATTTCTGAGAATTATCATTAATCCTTGAAACAATTTTATTTCATGCATATTTACGCCAAATTCGTTTTCGATCATCAATTTATGTTAACCGAAATTAAATGAAAAATTAAATATGTCCGCGAAATTTATTTTCACATTATAAAATAAAGGCGATGCCATTTTAAATATTGAAGCATTATTTTTAACGCATGTAGGGTATGCGAAAACCAGGGGTGCGCGTGCGGATAAATAAATTAGATCTCGGCTAAACCCATCAAACCGACATGAATATGTAAGAACTTTCAAATGAGAAACGGGTATCGTGCTTTCGCAAGCGTCGCCTCATTCGTTCGCCCGGTTATATCGTTCTGCCCACCATCATCTGCCGCTGCTTCTCGCTGTCGATTTTTCGACCACACTTACGCACCTAAACGAATTTCTACATTTCCCTCGGCCCATTTACATAAACGCTACAGCAATAATCTGGCGCAATATTCGATCCGGACGGACATTATGCTAAACGCGCGCATTCTACCCTCGCACATCGTATAAATCGCCTTTTTACATCTGGTATTAATCGCATTGTTTACCGGGAGTATCTCACACGAGGTTCCGATAAACGTCCCACTTTAACTGCTTCTTTCAACCTTCTACGGTTTTCAAACGAGGAAAATGTCTCGTTCGCTGGCCTTTCTATAATCGTCGTTAGCGTATAAAATCGGTTTCTTTTCTTCTAACTGCGATACAGGGTAATACAACCCACTTCAATGGGGAATAGGGTAATAGAGAAGTAAAATATTATTATTAATCACGGCACATGTTCAACTCATTTCAGATAAAACCCATCTTCCTTCTATTAGCAAGCAGAGGTAGACAGACTTTAGTATCTCGTTAAGGTGATGGCTTCTCCGACTCTCAACATTCGTACAGTCTAATTTACATAGGGACGTGGGTGTATTTAGATGCGAGACAATAAATATACTCCTTAAGATCTCGTTATTAATAAATTACCCTCGCTTCGGCGCGTGTTCGAAAAGTCGCCGAAGTGTAAGCGTACTTAATCGATAAGTCATACGATTACGTCGTCAGAGGAGGAGACGTGGAGGAAAAATCTCATTTGGATGCCAGTATACATACGTGTATATGTGGGTGTAGTAGTTAATTGTAGATTTTCACGCCGCGAAGGACGCCTAACGGAAATTTTATTAATGAAAGTTTCACCTCATTCACACTCAGATGGGTATCTGCTTGGAATTCCTATACTACTCCTTGACGATTTCGAACCCGAAAATTCAAACAGTTATAAAACTTTAGGAACATGTATGTTGTATGTTAATGTGTAGCTTTTCTGCATTTTTCGGTATTTAATAGTGATGAGTTGCTACGAAGCAAACTGCTTTTTGTAGCAGCTAACAACCGTTTGTAGCAGCCATTCAATATCAAAAGAAGCTGCTACTTTTTGTAGTAGTTTCCAGATACAGTAGACAAGTGCGAATGTTATGAAACATACATGTATATTCGTAATAGTATATATAGCAGTAAAGTAGTGTGTAAAATGTAGTGATGTATAAAACTGCTTCTTTACGTTAGCAGCTACATCCTGCTTCTGTAAATGTTTCTAAATATGTTGTGTAAAGGGAGTATCGTCGATTTGGATCGGAGTAGCGCACTCTCGAGCGTGCAAATTTTGTCGTATAGGGGTATTTAGATCGTCTTGATGACTTTGGGGAGGCGCGTGGTGCAGAAGGGATTAATTTTTTTTCAATGATTAAATTTATTATTTTTTTATAACACCGGTGAGGAATGGAGGTAATAATAATTTAAATGAGTAAATTGATTTTCAATTTTTTGATAATTTATTAATTTGTTGCATTTTATAGTTGTAACTGCTAATTTAATAAAAAAAAACTTTATTTTCATGTGATTATTAAATTGAACAAGTTTTTGTCAAATAGATATGAATGGCTTCTCTTATTATTAAAATCACAATTATTATTATAATAATTGACACTAAACTATTGCAATATATGTTGGTTGTATTTTATTCTAATAGTAAACTTTGGTGGTAACTTGTAACTCAAAGACTAAAAATAATTTGTGTATCGTGTTGTTATTTATATGAATTTAGGTAGTCATAATAATACAAGGAACAAAGATAAAATATATAAAGGCTATAGTTATTTTGTAGCACTATATATGTATCATAGATGTTTTTACCGCAAAAAAAAATGTTAAAATAAACTAACAAACAAAATTAAGAAGGTATTTCTAAAAATACTTCTATTTTAGTGGTGTGTTAAATAAATGACAAGCGTATGCGGTAAAAAAAAAACCTTCCAAAAATAACGAATATACGAACATCGCATCCGCTTAAGTAAATAAGCGAATAAAAAATAAACAGAATTCTCTAACAACTACATAGAAATATTGTTTTTATCAAGCTCTGGTGTAGACAATTTTATTCCAAGTATTAATTTATTTTGTATGACAACCCCACACAGTGTTAATTTCGCTGATTAATTTTCCTAGGTTTTATATCGATTTTGTTAAGAAATACCTATGACATAATACATTTTGATAGGAGAACGTATTTTTGTGAACAAATGATGGCAATGTTAGATAACAATTTGATCCAATTAGAACATGTTTTGTTTTCTGATGAGTCAACCTTTACATTTCACGGTCATGCTAATCGTCAAAATTGCCGCTATGGGTCGAGGGACAATATACACTGGATGAACATTAATGTTTGGGCAGGAATTGTTGGAGATCATATCATAGGTCCCTTTTTCGTTGATGGCAATTTGAATGGCGATAATTCTTTAGCACTATTCCAAAACAATGTCGTGCCAACTTTGACAAACTTATATCCTTTTTTACTTTGCCTTCTTCTGATTTGTTAAAGAGGATACTGCGCGCGAGCGCCAAATTGAAAGATATTGAAAAATTTAAAACCATTTCCCTTTCGGGGGACAAAACTCCTCTTCAAACTTCTGCTTTCAAATCCCTCAAGAAGCAACTAAATGACCGAATTGCGGCTGGTGAATCCAACATTCGCATTCGATATGTCCACGGCTCTCCCAAAATTGTGAAAACCAGCAAAACTGAATTTGCCCAACAGATGGCCTCGCCCATTGGATTTTTACTATCAAAACGTCGGTGATCTACGTTCCAAAATCATTGACTTTCACAGCTCTGTATAATCAACACAATTGGATTTTATTTTACTCACAGAAACTTGGCTTTCATGTGACATAAATCATAGTGAATTATTCGATTCTTCTTTCACGGTAATAAGGAAGGACACGGACCACGCTGGTGTTGGAAGAGCGACTGGTGGAGGAGTACTTATTGCTACCGGCAACAACATTCCTATTATCCCGTGTGACACTTCTTATTTATCTAGATTAGTACCATTGGTAGATATAATTATTTCTAAATGCTTTGTCATGTCTGAAACTTCACAAGTTGCAGGGAATATGATATGGTTTCAGCAAGATGGAGCACCGCCCCATTACCAAATCAATGGATAGGGAGGCGAGGATCGATTGAATGGCCAGCACGATCCTTTGATCTTACGCCATTAAACTTCTTCTTATGGGGATATGTCAAAAGCATTGTATAGAAAACTAAACCCCTCGACTTAGCTGACTTAAGAAGACGAATAACGCTTGCGAGTAGATCGGTCACATCTGAGATGTTGAGTAATGGTAGAAGAAATTTCTATTTAAGGTTATGATGTTACCAAGACGCACGCGGCGAGCATTTTGAACATCTCCTACATTGACATTAATGTTTTTTTGTTTTTTTTTTCACAATATCGAGAAATAAACTGATTACTTATTAGTTTTTGAGAGAGCGAATATGTGTAATCAAATAATTTTATTTCTTTAATGTTACTTATTGCAAAGAAAGAACTGAAAACACAATATTTCCTAAACAGTTGAAGATAGGTATAGGTATAGGAAATTGTACATGAAATAAGTTCAGAATTTTCTGAGGAATCTAAAAATTGAATAATATACAAGGTGTAGCATTTAAAATAAAAAAGTTGGTATTCGCCACTGTTACATGACACACCATGTAAAAAGGTTTCTGTTGAAAAAAATGCACAACTAAAAATACCAATCGACGTGTCCGAGCGTTTCTTCGAAGACGGACCCATTTATTTATTATCGAATTTATTCCATTTGGCTGATACACAGTGTATATGAACGAAAGTACGTATGGCAACGTATCATTTTTGAGGTCGAACAGTAAACATGCCCAGATAGATTCATAATCATAAGATACCTGTAGCTGAAATAAATAAAGTATCAAATATAGTAAACAAAATTACTACTTTTCTTTTTGTCTAATGAATAATAATGTTTATTTGAATAGCTAAACAGCAATAATATTAGCAAAAGCAATAAATTATAAATTAATATTTTAACTACTTTAATTGTTTAACATGCTATTGATACATCTAATATTTTTTTTGTTTCCCACATAATTTTTTTCCTGTGTACAGTAGGTACTACATTGTTCGAAGGATCGTTCCTATAAATAAAAACACCCGGCTTCTTTTTATCGGTGTCACATAAAAATTTTAAAAAAATATTTCTTCTACAATTATGTTATCTTAATAGGCGTAAAATGTATGATGTCCGCTCGACAGTTGATTTACTACGCCTATTAATTTGTTTTGACAGTTAAATTCGATATAACATTTACCCCACCAGTTATATTATAAGATGATTTAGTACTGCCCGTATAAATATTTATGACCCAGACATTTTCTTACGTACCAGAAACGAAGCAGTGCTGTATTACGAGGTCTCTTAAGACGGTGCCATGCGCCTGTTAAAGTAGGTATATACGCCATATTATTTTTAGTCGTTATTGTTTGGTGTAAATTACACGCGAAATATCCTCTTTCTCGCTTGGACACTTCCCAACGGAGGCGCGCACGGACTTGGTGCAGCACATCAACGTTGGGGGATTCGAAATAAATCAGTGTAATTTCACGTGGCTGTCAACGAACACGTGTTTTTATGCATCCACTTTTATTTGCGACATTACGCGTGTTTGGAGACCGTTTTCGTTTCGTTTCGCTGGCACAAATTACTGCTATAATTTGAACTTCCTCAATGTTCAGACCGAGCAATGCGTAATTCGGAATTGTTTGCAAATAATGTTTAATTACTATTTCAATGTACTATAGCAACGGTGGGCAAATGCGGCTCCGAGAGCCGCATAGCTCTTCATTGAATCGAGTGCGGCTCCCACTAAAATTTAGTTTTTGTTTTTTTTTACCCTGAACCGTAGTATTAATATATCGTATAAGGTATGCTCGATAAAATTGCGCATCCTTGACATAACGCGTTATCAACCCGTTCACAAAATTTAAATGTTGGCTTTTATCGCGTTTAGAAGTCGCCACTACGCGTCATCACCTGCGCGTGAGCATACTTATGTATCAATTGATACCACGCCCTGAACCGAATTAGTCCGCATATTGAAGGGGTAGTAGCGATAGTTGGAATTTGGAATTCAGCGCTCTTATTATAGCACGTATGTATACTACACGCCTTTACATAGCGTTACTTTGTTATGCCGATTTGTGTAACACTGATCTGCGTAGATTTGTCGAGTTTGTAGATAGACAAGCAAGCCAGTTTTTCTATTTAAATAAAGTAAATTGCTGTAGTTCCGAATGAGGACCACTGATTTCGGGATTTTGATGTATGTTAACGGAAATATCGTGTTTTTTTGAGACTAAAATGACTATTCCTTTTTTGAGCAAATGAAAAGAAAATGCTCAAAAATCTGTTTAAAAAATACTATTTCGGGGTTATGTACGCGATATTTCTGACGGTTGGTGGTGGCGCTGTAGAAGCAAAATTTTCTTGCACAGTTTTTACCCTTTGCAACATGAGCGGTGGGGCTTACTTAAATATAATATAATAATAATATATAATATAATAATAATATATAATAGAGATTTATTGGTTATATATGGTACAGCAGATAATATACATTATAATAATGTTCTTATCTATGATAAAATATAAAATAATCCATAACTAATAACTAATATTACGATGTACATATAACCAGAAAGGCTACATCGCCGTGGCTCAAATTCAGAGTTTGAGCTTTAGCGTTCTTCCAGTAGCCTTGAAATAAGAAAATATACTGAAGATAAAAAAAAACAAAGAAATAACAATGCCATTATGTGGATGGACTGGGCAAATGCGAAGTGTAACAAATCTCTGGAATGAAAACACGCAACAAAGATATTGGAAAGAGTAAGTAAAAATAGTGTTATTGTTTACTAAGAAGTTTTTGACCGGTGTGAACTTGGCAAGCAACTTTATTAAAAAAAAATAAACGTGGTACGGTTTGATTGTACTTTCGTTGTACCCGTTTGTACCACCTTCAGTTTCGTTTGTACCTCAAAGGTTAAAAAAATAGAAGGGTTAAAAAAAAATCAGCAAGCAAGTACAAGATATTCCAAAACGGACAACGCCATTCGAAGAGCATTGTTTGTACCCGTTTGTACCACCTTCGTTTTCGTTTGTACCTCAAAGGTTAAAAAAATAGAAAGGGTTAAAAAAAAAATTAGCAAGCAAGTACAAGATATTCAGAAACGGACAACGCCATTCGAAAGAGCATTGTTTGTACCCGTTTGTACCTCCATTTAAATTGTTTGTACTTCCACCAAACCGGAAGTAGAAACATTTGAAAATAAGTAAGTTGGCGAGAGAAATTTCGCCCATATTTGAGATATCGGAAAACGGCCAACGCTATTCAAAAGAGCATCGTTTGTACCCGTTTGTACCTCTTTTTACATCGTTTGCACTTCAACCAAACCGGAAGTAGTGACAATTCAAAATATGTCAAAGAGAGAAATTTGGCTTTTTTTAAGATATCAAAAAACGGCCAAGGCTATTCAAAAGAGCATCGTTTGTACTCGTTCGTACCTCTTTTTACATCGTTTGTACTTAAACCAAACCGGAAGTAGTTTTAATTCAAAATATGTCAAAGAGAGAAATTTGGGTATTTTTTAAGATATCAAAAAACGGCCAAGGCTATTCAAAGGAGCATCGTTTGTACCAGTTTGTACCTCTTTTTACATCGTTTGTACTTCAACCAAACCGGAAGTAGTGACAATTCAAAATATGTCAAAGAGAGAAATTTGGGTATTTTTTAAGATATCAAAAAACGGCCAAGGCTATTCAAAAGAGCATCGTCTGTACCCGTTTGTACCTCCTTTTACGTCGTTTGTACTTCAACCAAACCGGAAGTAGTGATAATTCAAAATATGTCAAAGAGAGAAATTTGGGTATTTTTTAAGATATCAAAAAACGGCCAAGGCTATTCAAAAGAGCATCGTTTGTACCCGTTTGTGCCCTTTTTACCATCGTTTGTACTTCAACCAAACCGGAACCATTTGAAGATATGAGAGAGAAATTTCGCTAATCTTTGAGATATCGCACAACGGGCAATGTCATTTGATTCAATGCGTTAAATATGCCGCTACACGACTCAATTGAATATCTTTCTTTATGATCTCCCTAGCAGAGGTCTATAATAATTAGATAAGAAAAGTATAATTGGTGTTAAATGCATACATTTACAACCGGTATCTGCAACCAAAGATATAGAAATATATAATAAGAGATGGTTTAGAAACAACATACATATTTAAAAATATACTTAAAGGTCTCACAAAGTAAAAATTAAATACATAGTTAATTAATAAATAGTGGTCACATTACTAGGTTGTCTGACCTAATTTGGCAAAATGCAGAATATCTGTATTTATATGTTTTCTAAAATAGGGGATGGGAACCTTGGTCAGTTAAGAAAACATGTAACATAAACATTGAAAAGAACTACTTCCGGTTTCGCTGAAGTACAAACGATTTCAAAAAAGGTTGCAAACGATATTCTATAGAATAACGTTAGCCACTTAGCGATATCTCAAAAATTAGCAACATTTCTCTGTCCGACGTATTTTCATATGTCTCTACTCCGGTTCCCTTTGAGGTACGAACGAGTACAAACGATGCTTTTTCGAAAAGCCTTGGCCGTTTTTTGATAACTCAAAAAATAGCCAAATTTCTCTCTTTGACATATTTTGAATTGTCATTACTTCCGGTTTGGTTGAAGTACAAACGACGTAAAAGGAGGTACAAACGGGTACAAACGATGCTCTTTTGAATAGCTTTGGCCGCTTTTTGATATCTTAAAAAATACCCAAATTTCTCTCTTTGATATATTTTGAATTGTCACTACTTCCGGTTTGATTGAAGTACAAACGATGTAAAAAGAGGTACAAACGGGTACAAACGATGCTCTTTTGAATAGCCTTGGCCGTTTTTTGATATCTTAAAAAATACCCAAATTTCTCTCTTTGACATATTTTGAATTGTCACTACTTCCGGTTTGATTGAAGTACAAACGATGTAAAAAGAGGTACAAACGGGTACAAACGATGCTCTTTTGAATAGCCTTGGCCGTTTTTTTTGATATCTTAAAAAATACCCAATTTCTCTCTTTGACATATTTTGAATTGTCACTACTTCCGGTTTGATTGAAGTACAAACGATGTAAAAAGAGGTACAAACGGGTACAAACGATGCTCTTTTGAATAGCCTTGGCCGTTTTTTGATATCTTAAAAAATACCCAAATTTCTCTCTTTGACATATTTTGAATTGTCATTACTTCCGGTTTGGTTGAAGTACAAACGATGTAAAAAGAGGTACAAACGGGTACAAACGATGCTCTTTCGAATAGCCTTGGCCGTTTTTTGATATCTTAAAAAATAGCCAAATTTCTCTCTTTGACATATTTTGAATTGTCATTACTTCCGGTTTGGTTGAAGTACAAACGACGTAAAAAGAGGTACAAACGGGTACAAACGATGCTCTTTTGAATAGCTTTGGCCGTTTTTTGATATCTTAAAAAATAGCCAAATTTCTCTCTTTGATATATTTTGAATTGTCATTACTTCCGGTTTGGTTGAAGTACAAACGATTGTAAAAGGAGGTACAAACGGGTACAAACGATGCTCTTTTGAATAGCCTTGGCCGTTTTTTGATATCTAAAAAATACCCAAATTTCTCTCTTTGACATATTTTGAATTGTCATTACTTCCGGTTTGGTTGAAGTACAAACGACGTAAAAGGAGGTACAAACGGGTACAAACGATGCTCTTTTGAATAGCTTTGGCCGTTTTTTGATATCTAAAAAAATACCCAAATTTCTCTCTTTGATATATTTTGAATCGTCACTACTTCGGTTTGATTGAAGTACAAACGATGTAAAAGAGGTACAAACGGGTACAAACGATGCTCTTTGAATAGCCTTGGCCGTTTTTTGATATCTTAAAAAATAGCCAATTTCTCTCTTTGACTATTTTGAATTGTCATTACTTCCGGTTTGGTTGAAGTACAAACGACGTAAAAGGAGGTACAAACGGGTACAAACGATGCTCTTTTGAATAGCTTTGGCCGCTTTTTGATATCTTAAAAAATACCCAAATTTCTCTCTTTGATATATTTTGAATTGTCACTAACTTCCGGTTTGATTGAAGTACAACGATGTAAAAAGAGGTACAAACGGGTACAAAACGATGCTCTTTTGATAGCCTTGGCCGTTTTTTGATATCTTAAAAAATACCAAATTCTCTCTTTGACATATTTTGAATTGTCACTACTTCCGGTTTGATTGAAGTACAAACGATGTAAAAAGAGGTACAAACGGGTACAAACGATGCTCTTTTGAATAGCCTTGGCCGTTTTCCGATATCTCAAAAATGGGCGAAATTTCTCTCGCCAACTTACTTATTTTCAAATGTTTGTACTTCCGGTTTGGTGGAAGTACAAACGATTTAAATGGAGGTACAAACAGGTACAAACAATGCTCTTTCGAATGGCGTTGTCCGTTTTTGAATATCTTGTACTTGCTTGCAAATTTTTTTTTAACCCTTTCTATTTTTTTAACCTTTGAGGTACAAACGAAAACGAAGGTGGTACAAACGGGTACAAACAATGCTCTTTCGAATGGCGTTGTCCGTTTTTGGATATCTTGTACTTGCTTGCAAAAATTTTTTTTAACCCTTTCTATTTTTTTAACCTTTGAGGTACAAACGAAACTGAAGGTGGTACAAATGGGTACAAACGAAGTACAATCGAACCGTACTACGTTTATTTTTTTTAATAAAGTTGCTTGCCAAGTTCACACCGGTAAGTTTTTGTCTGAGCCAGGTTTTAATAACATAGATAGGGACTTTATAAATATCGAAATTAGGCAAAAGGTCATTAATAGTTTTGACAATATTATAAGTAAAGCTGCTTTTAAATTGTTCTAGGCGATGTTTTGGTATAGATAAATATTTGGTAGCACGAATATTTACAATGTGTGCTTGACATCTGTATTGTATTTTATTATGCAGATACGACGGGCTTCGTGCTTTTATAATTTTGACATAGAAATAGGCAATAATAAATGCAATTAACAAAATTCTAGTAAGACAAAAGAACATATAACATGGTAGATTATTAAATAATTAGGTTGAATATGGAAGTAACTCCAATATTTCAAAAATGTTACATGTCCGCTTTATCCACTTACCCCTTCATTTGTCACAATTGCACTGGCGACAATACATACACACTTTCAAAGTAAGTAAGATCTCAAAACAACAACTTGAGAACTTTTTATTGAACAGTTGCATAATAATAATAAATAATAAAGGATAATTTACATTTATGGACATTATTAACTCATTAATATAATTTAAATTCATGCCTTGACATTCCCCAACAGCTCATGTTGTAAACAGAAAAAACTCTACAAGTAAATCTAGTTCCTTTGAATTTAGCGCACGTTTTTTTCTAAATTCTATCTTCTTGTAAGTTACTTATACTGTGTTGATAGATGGTTGTCGACTTATAATGTTTTCAACCGCTTTGTGGAACTTCTAAATCCTATCATAGCATTTACAAAAGAAAAAGGCAAGGAATACCCCGAATTAGAAAATGAAACTTAACTTTCTGACTTAATGTTCCTTATAGATGTGCTAGAACATTTGCAATTACTCAATTTGGCTTTATAAGGTAACGAAAAAAATATTACTCATTTGTCACAAACTGTATTCAATTTTGAAGCAAAACTTTGACTGTTTGTTTACGATCTTGAAAACAAGATATTTAATCATTTTCCACGAATAAAAACACATGTAATTAATATCAAAGAAGAAAATCTGAATATAAATAAAAGTTGAAAGAATTACAATCAAATTTCAAACATAGGTTTGAAGATTTGAAAAGTTTGAAATCTACATTTGCATATTTTGTGAACCCATTCGTTTGTGACATTATTGAAGATGGATTTCCAATTTCTGAAATAATACTTACTGAAAAAGAAGCTGGAGAATTGGAATTATTAGAGATGAAGGAGGATCAGGCATTGTAATGTTTCACAAAGCTTCTTCTATGATTGACTTTTGGAAACTTGTGCCAGAATCAAAATATCCAAACTTAAAGAAAGCTGCTTGTCGTCTATTTTCGACATTTGGAACAACATATTGTTGCGAATATTTGTACTTCACAATCAAGTTCGTGAAGTCAAAACATCGTTCACAGTTGACCAATCAACATTTTACAGAATTTCTGCGGACAGCTTTAACCAGTTTCACGGCAAATTTTAAAAATTTGATCCAAGATTGTCGTTAGATGTAATTGTACGTTTCATTAATAAATATATTTTTATTATATTAGTCCTTTTGTTATGCGGTCGAATTTCCCGAAGCCAAATCTCCGTAGTTTACTGAGAAAGATTCGAGATATAGAAAAATTCGTTTTATAGAAGCTCGAGTTATGGGAATTCTATTATTAAGCATTCGATTTTTATTATATTTGAATTTCATTACTAAAATATTTAAATAATTATTTTCCTTTTCATAATTATATTTTTACATATAGTTTGTAAAAATATGCAATTACATTAAATAAAAAAAAAAATAATTTATGTATCCACGTGTGGCTCTTTATAAAATACAACAAACCGGATTGCGGCTCTCTTTGACCTCATGTGCCCACCCCTGTACTATAGCTTCGATTGCATTAATAATCGAAGATTTGTGGAGCATTTAATTTGCTAAAGATGGTGAATTTATTGTTACATATTCCAAACTTTTCAGTTAATATATACAACAGAACAAGAAAGCCTTTTATTACAGCCCTCACATTTCGTTAGCAATTAACTCTTACTTCTGCAACCATCAACGCGTGCTTATGAAGGGCAAAGAAAAAAAATAATGTACCCGTACTTCAATTAATTATTCATTGATTTTACCGTAGAAAATTTTCGAGATATCCAAACAATGTAGAATGTACTCAATCAATTAAATTCCCCCATCGTTAAAAAATTGAACCACTCCGACTTTTTAACTATCCCATATTATACAATTTTTACTACCCCTTTCAGGAATACTTTCCTGCTCACGAGAAAGGAAAAAACGAAATTAGAAAACAAGCACTTCAAGAAAAACCTCGTTTCGAGACGAATGAGTTTTTTCCGATAACAAGCCAGGACGTTAAATTAACGTTTTCCCCGTCTTTATTTGCCCGTTCCACGCTTCCGGTGGTCGGAATAAATGAATAAAATCGATTCGGAATTCCGTCTGATAGATAAAAAGAAGAATTTAAGTGCCGAGAGGGTATTGGAGTCTAGTCTCGGCGCTAGACGATTCGTTTCTAAGAAATTGGCGATTTCGGAAAGTAGCAGTTGAATTCGAAACATTAGATAGATATATAGATTTTATTCATATTACCAATGTCATAAAACAGGAAAAAATATACTACAAATCTCGTCAAACACAATACATAAACAAAAAACGAGGCATACATATATACAGTGTGAGCCTAAATTATGGAACAAATTCCTTAAAACTCAATTAATTTTTCAAAATAATGCCCGAACAAGTCGATCTTTATTTGTTAAAAGCATGCTTGTTCTACGTAATATTAATTGTTTTTGAGCTATCACATCATCGTAATCTTCTTAAATGACAACTCCATTCATTTGTTGGTTTTGCTAGGTCCTTTAATTCTCTTGACGACAAACGATGACAAAACTACTCACAACTTGTGACACTGATCTATATTACACACTTTAAAATTCCTAACCACAAATTCCACTACACTGGGCGTGTTTTTCTGCATTTTAACTACAATTAACCTACACACAACGTGTTTTAAAAGTCCACGTTATCACTTGGAGGACTGATAGCCAGCATAACTAAATATGTTCACAATAAAAGAGTCTTAGTTTTCGAAACTACCTCCCCTTCATGAGTTTCGAGAAAATCGACTGCTCACTTGAGCTTTTCAAGTACCGCAGGTACAAAGTGTGATAATTTAAGATTCTAATTTTTAAATGCATTTTTTGAATAACCCTGTTATCGATGCCAGTCTAAAATGAAACTGAATAGTCCTTGTATCTATGTGCAGTGTCGCCGTGCAAAGGCATGAACGACTAGTTCCTCGTTGTAAATAAAACACAAAACTCACGTAAAAACTTTAATCACTAACTTGACTAGCATTTACACCTAACCACATCAAATAACTTAAAAAATTAATAATGAAACTAATAAGTAACTGCGTTGTAATTGAGGATGCATTGGCACTCAAATTACTAAGTTAAAATCGAAATTAGTTCAATATTTATACCATAAGGGAATGCCTCAGGCAAGTAAAACAATAAAACAAATAATTCTCAAAACTTCCAAATTGAGTTTTCTCAATATAACCAATTTCGGTAAATAAACAGAAAGGGATTAAAGTTTGCATTAATTACTATGTTGGTAACAATAGGGGGTAGATTAAAATTTCTAAATAATATTTAATACACAATTCACTCTGGTCAGGATTTCCAATCCTTCAGGGATTATATCTGAGCTGAATAATAAGTAAAAGGTATTACAAATAATGAATAGGTGAAGGTAGATATACGATAGAACTATAAATTTGCAGGATCTATAAATAGAAATTAATTTGATGGAAGATGGAAAAACTCTTACTAAGTTAAAACCTTGGGTTTGCAAACAGATTAAATTAATATATACAATGAATGAAAGCCGCTAATAATGATTTAGGATTAAAATAAATATGAATTGGTAAATTAAAAAAACTTCTGGCGATTATCTTCAACACGGAAATTCCATATAAAATTAAAAATCTATATTACTACAGGGAAAACAACATTTTTGTCAAAAAAACCAACAATTGTAGAACAGTTAACTACAATTGTAGTTGTTATTTTTTTTAATCTTTACGCGGAAAAAATTGTTGTCAAAAAACCAACAGCTGTAGAATAGTTAAAAATAAACATACAAACAGCGAACACTATGAAAAAGACAATTTTTTTCCAGATTAATGAGATATTATTTTATTGACTAATTTAGACTCTTTAATAGTCTAAAAAAATTGAAATGTTAAAACATTATTAATATACTGCAGGTTATACAGGATATTCCACGTAACTGGTTCATTAAAAGTTTATGATGTTCTATTATTTACTTACATTTGAGATTTTGGCACCAGTATCTGTTCGATTGGAACTATAAATGTAAAATACCTTAACCAAAATATCACTTCCGGTTGACCGGAAATGGATGTCAACTTTCTTATTTTAAATAGAATGATATAATTTTTCATTCATTTTTGGATTCTACAACTATAAATACGTCAGTTTTCATTAGCTATTCCTATAGCTACATGTTGCCGTTTTTGAGTTATTTAAGTTTTTCTTTTTTTTTAGTCATAATCATTGCATCATTGAGAAATTAATATCTCGGTTAATACTGCAAGTAGAGACTCCAAATTTGCTATGTTATGAATGTAGATATAACTCTAAGAAACGGTAAGCACACTTTACATTCTAACATACAGGGTGTTCAAAACTGAGGAAAAAGGACATATTTTCAAATGCAGAAAACTATTTTTTTTAAATAGAACACCCTGTATTTTAATTCGGAATTAAGAAGTAAATATCATCCCCTATCGCTTTATATGAGCATTCCCTATACCTATCTTTAATAGATTTTGAGATATGAGCGACTTTTTGTTAAACAGACTAAGTAGCCCTGTCTTTAAATGTTTGTAGCTGGCTCTGGAATGGATTCACGTCAAATTCATGTATTATTTTTGAATAACCATATAAGAATGTTTGTTCGAATAGTCATTTCTATTAATATTAACCGAGATATTAATTTCTCAATGATGCAATGATTATGACTAAAAAAAAAGGAAAAGTTAAATAACTCAAAAACGGCAACATGTAGCTATAGGGATAGCTAATGAAAACTGACGTATTTATAGTTGTAGAATCCAGAAATGAATAAAAAATTATATCATTCTATTTAAAATAAGAAAGTTAACATCCATTTCCGGTCAACCGGAAGTGATATTTTGGTTAAGGTATTTTACATTTATAGTTCCAGTCGAACAGATACTGATGCCAAAATCTCAAATATAAGTAAATAATAGAACATCATAAACTTTTAATGAACCAGTTACGTGGAATACCCTGTATATTGGTTTAACTGTAAAGCTCTTTGCGAAACTGTTTTGAACTTTGATTAATTAGGAATTTGAATAAAAACACTTTCTGGAAGTACTTAGGGACACTTAAAAAAAAAATAGAATCCTAAAGTATAAAACTTGAAAAACTCAAGTGAGCAGTCGAGTTTCTCCAAATTCAAAAAAGGGGCATTATCTAAAAAGCTAAGACACTTATACTGAATCATGACATCATATTTAATTATTCCGGCTGGTTATATTTTTAGGCCGATGGTAGATACATCGATGCACAAAGAAAATCCCCTTCAATGCTGGATATAATAGAGAAATATGATTTAATTGGTTTTGCTTGACAAAAAATAAAACAGTTTTTTATCAACACCACCTCGTCTCCATGGACCCCAAATCATTTATTTTTAGGCCGATGGTAGATACATCGATTCACAAGGAAAATCCCCTTCAGTATTGGATATATTAGAGAAATATGATTTAATTGGTTTTGCTTGACAAAAAATAAAACAGTTTTTTATCAACACCACCTCGTCTCCATGGACCCCAAATCATTTATTTTTAGGCCGATGGTAGATACATCGATTCACAAGGAAAATCCCCTTCAATGTTGGATATATTAGAGAAATATGATTTAATTGGTTTTGCTTGACAAAAAATAAAACAGTTTTTTTACATACATACAATAATAATTACATCTACTATGGTTGGTGGTTCATCCTACGTATTGCTGTGGACGAACACTTTGTTTTCGCGAGAGTTTTTTTTAAGTTGCACAGATGTTCTTGTTTACTCCGATTTGCCTTTATCAATGTTTCGTGGGAGTTTCCTCAAATTCATTTGGTTATTTTTAAATAAGATTTTGTTTATGATTTGATTGTTTAATTTATTTAGTTAAATGTTCAATTGTTTTAAATTAATTTCATTTATTAATATGTTTTGCGGTCTATAGTTTTGTTTATGTTATTATGTTTTGAGATTTCGTCCGTTGGTGGGCTGATCTCCGTGCGACTTTGCTGTGCGCAACGGTCGCGATTGTAAGAACTAGTTTCTCGATAGACGTTAAAGCGTGAGTACATGATATTTCAAATTTCTTTGCTGCCATTTTGTGATTTCATATGATTTAAAGATTTGTTTCGGTTAATTTGAATATATTTCGTCTATCAAGGAACTCGTGTAATAATAATTGTTGTGTATTGTTGTGTACACAATTTATATATAAGATCATTTATTATTTTAGGTTCTGGAAGATATTTTAGTTTAAAGAGTTAATTTTTCATTTTTAATTTTCATTTTGCATTTTCATTAGTACTTTCAGTACACAGCAGTATGTACCATGACAATACATACATATCAAACAACAAAGGGCTGAGTGCCCCTCTTTGCGATACTTCCTCTAGGATGTGAAAAACTTCTGACATCCAATTATTTTTTTATTATATAATTGAGTATGGACTAAAGAAAAAATACCAATGGACACTTGAACTTACAGTACCAATCCACAAAAAAAAAGAGGCGAAAACTGATTGTAGTAATTAAATAGGGAATAATTATACTGAGAACAGTAGTTCAAGCTTTTGAACAAATAATTAAAACAGTCCAGTAGCAAAAACAACGTTATTACATTCACAGGAAGAATTCACAAGAAGTATATAGGATCATATTTTTACAAATAAAGAAATTATAAACGAGATCTTAACAAATAACAAAAAGGCAACAATTTCGCTTTCATGGATATGTAAAAAGCTTTTTGTCCCACAGAGTCCCAAAAACAGAAATATGAAAAACCTTACGGAAAAGAGCAATGTTGACAACAAAATGGTAAAGCGATGATGTGGTGTACGAGGAAATGAACAATTATATAATCAACATACGTATATATTTTAATTTCAATGAAAACGTAATTCCATAGCAATCTTTACTATTTTATTTCGAATACTGGCAGTCCGGAAAATAAAATTCTATATTGCGTTTTAATACCAGCCATTATAAATCGATAGAGCACTCTAATATCCCGCTACTTCCAGGGTCTCTCGACTTCCTTATTGGACTGACGGCGAAATCGCAACACTTAAATGGTCCGAAGTTAACGTTTCTCTTTTTTTCCAACTTATGCAGTTTCGAAGTATTAGAATCAATACCAGCACCACTAGAAGAGCAATACCTGCCTACGAGTAATGCCAGTGGTGGAGAAGCAGAGAGTCTAAGAGTCATTACTCGATACGGGTTTCTAGAGTTCGGTGTACGGCCAGCTTTATGGCCTCTTGAATTATGGCCCCACATAAAAGTTGACTAGTTCGGACGCACAAATAAAATCACATATACCAGCACATATACGTACACACGTAAAGCGTATGAACGGGATAAAGGCTCACGAGGTCTTACGGAAAAAATTCTTACTCCAGGACGTTGAAAGAGTGCGCGGATTGTTCACGGTCCATATTCGGTACAATAAAATTCCGGGCTTTCGTGATGTACTGTTACCCGCTCGTACAAATACAGAAAAGGAGGATTTTAAAATATGAAATGCTCCTTTCATCTACAGAGACCATGTAGCTGTGGTGTGGAATGATTAATGGATCGTGTGGGCAAGTGCGTATCAATCAAGTCATCGCTGCACTATTTATAATATACACAAAATTGTAAAACCAGTTCTTATCTAATATAAAATGTAATAATTACACAGTTTATTCAGCTTTAAAAAATTGAGATTTGCAGTAATCGAGCAGTTAGTTTTATCCCAAAATATTCTCAAGTTTCATATACTTCCGGTTAACCGGAAGTCGGCAGGAATTGTAATATAAATACAATTAACAGTCCATTCAATTCATGAAATATGTTCATCCAAAACAGCTTACTGCTTTTATGAAACATCATAGATGTCCTGACAATATAAAATATTGTATTGATGGAAAATATATAATGCCGTACTGTCGGCCTTTCAAATCTAATCTCGACGTATGTTCGGTAAGAGCGCTCGAACCTCGTCCTCTAATAGCTTAATTGGTAAAGCGTCCGCCCGGCAAGCGGGAGAATGTAGGTTCGAATCCTGCGTGAGGAGAAAAAAATTCTTGGGAAAAATTACTTCTAATTATTACAGTTAAAAGCAGAAATACATTAACTTGTTAATAATTGTTTGACTAATATTTCATTTAAATAAAGCAAAAATTTACTGTAAAACTCAACAGTTATTTTATTCGTTCTAAATATGTTTTTTATTTATGGCAACATTTTCTTGATGTGAATATCTCAAATAAACACAATCTAACCTTAAAATGTCATCAAACTCAATCTTTTTGTTGCATCAAATAAATATCAAATAATGTTAATAATATTTGCTGACGATTGGATTATCTTTCATTTGGTATAGTTAGATCGGTCGTGGCTAATTCCAGATATGGTCTAAACAAGCAAACTACTTCCGGGGCAATAAAAAAAAAAAACAATTCAAAAATTCATATTTCGAAAACGTATCCATAGAAAAAAATTAATGCAATTTTCAAGTTTAACGAACCAAAGGACGTAAAAAAATCCACCTCATTTGTAGATTTTTTTAATTTGTATACTAGTCCAATCACAGATTTGTTAAAAATCTACGTGATGCAAAGTAACTTTGTTTAATAGAGTTAATAAATTTTAAAAAAACTATTGCAGTTTTTTTTAAATAAAGCAAAATCGAATATCTTTTTCATTAAACATTGCGAAGAAATAGCTACTTTGGTATCAATCACAAATTTTACATATTTTTTTCCTGTAAACATGTATGCAAAAAAATAGTACCGTAAGCATAGAGATTCAGTAAATATCTACAAGAATGAGCATAAATTCTTGTATCTACAAAGAAGTACGATTGTTTTCAGTTTTGTATTTGTAATCAAATAAAATGATTATAAAGTGATTGCTCTGATTAATTTAACTTTAGGGTTAAAAAACGCTGAAAAAAATAGTTATTTATAAAGATAAAAAAACTTGAAAATATTCGAATAAATTAGTTTGTGGGTATAAATAATAAAAATAATTAAAATTATTAAAAAAATAATCGTTAAAATCCTTGTTCAATGGTTTTTTTTTGAAGTTGTTTTGTTAAATGTTAGATTGTCAAAAAAATATTATTTCATAATAGAACATCCCAAAACACTAATGAATTAATTTTAACTTACCCAATTAGTTTAAAAAAATGTTATATTTATCTTCGAATGCGAGATTCAATGACTGTTTAAAAATTATAAATGCAGACATTTCTGTTAAATTATAATATTATATTACACTAACTTTTTATTTAAAGAACTATGTCGTTCCGACAAAATATGCCACCAGGCGGGGTCATGGTCTATTCAGCGCTCCTCCGAGTGTATAAACCCACTTTCATCGCTAATCATATCTCAAGCTTTACGTACAATCACATACTAAGTGAAAAAGAGTTCAGTTTGTGACCTAGAGAGTCTAGGAGCCACGTGCCAAAATCTCACCCGCAAGCGACTGTACGAAAAGCTGGCAATGCAGTCATTGAACTAGCTCGGAAAGTTTCATGGACTATCAGCCCCGCTGGATGGCTCGCGTTTTGATGTTTTGTTACGTCATGGTAAGCCGTTCTTGGAATCACAATCATACAGAGTCTGATTGTCATATTTACAAGTTTATATACTCGGAGGAGCGCTGATGACGCGTGGTAGGTACAACTCAGGTCCGTTTCTAGTGTTATTCCCCTTTCATTGCTCTTGCTAATATGGTGATTCCTACAATAGACCATGAACCTCGCCTGGTGGCATATTCTTTGGTTCATTGTATTTAGGCCTTTTTTTTATGTTTAACTATATTGTAATTTTTAAAATTAACTTATTTCGTCAACATTTTAATAAATAGTTTAACTCTACCCTAAAGAAATTATCATCGACACACTGAGAAAAATGGGCTAAGTAAAGTGTTTACTTGATAAAAATTATTTACCATAGATAAAGTTTTACTTGGAACTATTCTCGTTAATTAATACCTGTAACTAAACCCAGTTTCCTGAATGCAAGTTGTTACTGTAAATAGTGCTTTTATTAACGGCTATTACACAGCGTACCCGACAAATTTGTGGTAAGTAACGTATTACTTATGATATTATTACTGGTACTGTACCTAACTACAGCACATGGTTAGTAGAAGTAACAACAATGCTGATCGCTATTAAACTCATGTATTTTCTTAAGTAGGTGACAACTTGCCACAACTATAATTATTTGAGTTTTGCTGCCACCCCGTGATTGTTTTACTATTCCTGATTGGCTAATGCAGCGAAGTAATGAAATAGTCCCCGAGACAGCTACGCGCGCAGGCGCGTGCTAGCGTCAAATAAGAGTTACGGACGTGAGAAAAGGTCGTCGAAAAAGGGTGGCCAAGGAGTACGGCCATTGTAGGCCAGTTGGAACGCAAATATTTTAAAAATACCAGGTGGGTTAACTCAAGGCCCCATCCCTATAAAGAATCCCAGCGAAAGAAGAAGTACACAGCCTATAAGCAATCGGATGTTTCGAAATTGCAGTTTTAAACCACGTGCTGGGATATTTGAATTCCCCATCACTGTGATGATATCTGCGCCCGCTGGTGAAGTTAAAGTGTGGATGCCATCGCTAGGTGAGTGACAGTCCAAGTGTCACCTGCAGTTAGGGATACCCCGACGAAGTAGCCGTTTTCGAGGCGATCACCGGATATAAGCGCCACGTACGCCAACAGAGGATCAACTCGCCGAGACAACGCTCAATGTAAAGAACCAACAGAAACCGCAAGTTTACCGCCTAGGTATATTATTTCTTTGTTTGTTATCAGTTGTAACTTCAAAGCCATATTTCTTTTGTCTTTGTTTAGATTTCAATAATTTCAATAACAATAATTACGTTTCAAGGCCCGTTACTTTATTATTGCTTTGTTAATTTTTTCTTTATTAAGGAATATATTTTATGAGTCATTACGTTGTAAATTGTTTAAAAAAAAAAACTGGCGTTAAAGTGAAACCAATATCTTTCATTCAAATCAGGTAGTCACTGTGTTTGTCCTATATAAAATAAAACTATTACTAATAATACTGATTTTTTTTCTTAAGTAATAAGTATTATGTACCGTCTTTAGCAAAATAAATGCGAATTTAATCTTCAATTATTAATCCAATCGAAGCTACAGCACACTGAGTAGTAATTAAAAATTATTTGCAAACAATTGTGAATTACGCATTGCTCGGTACGCAGTACTTATAGTTGCGGTTGCATAAATAATCGAAAATTTGCGGAACTTTTTTTTTGTACTTTATCAGTTATTCACACAGATACACAGTAGCTACTTAATTAATATTCACTAAACTTCCTCGTTTCCTACACTACCTATAGTCGAACAACAAATTTAAGGTAAGTATATTGTATATTTATAGAAAACCATTACCTTCCACATATCAGGTATTTAGTGAACGGCCATTAATAATACTCTTTTCTTATCACAAGTAATCTAAATAGCTTGTATTGATTATGAAGGTGTGATAGCTGTTATAGAATGGTTCACTCATAGCAATACACCTACTACTTGACAAGGGCAAATCTTTGCTTACTACAACTACATATATTCTTTGGCTTAACTACTTCAGTTTAATTATCATAAGTAACATCATAAGTTACCGGTATGAAGCAGACCGTAAGTAACTTAGATTGCTTCTTGTTAGTATCAGTGTTTAGGACTCCTTTTTTACTAGTGCTAAGTAATCTGTGCTTTTGTCCTCTATTCAGCTGAACTTTTTACTTACGATAATTGTATTTTTATTTATGATTATTAAATTTTTTTCTCAGTGCATAACTAAAGCATATTTGTATATAGCCATCTTCAAGTTTAGTGGTGGCTATTCGAATAAAATACAAACAGAACTTAAAGACATCGTTGACAGTAATAATAGTACTTTTCTACTTCAGAAACCATATAACAAAAAGTGATTTATAAAAACTAATATCCACAAACAGAATCCTGACAGTTAGGTACCCCTCACGTTAGCACTTCAAATCAAGTTTTGCCAGAAAGCAGGGGTTTCCGTAGCACACTGCGATCTGTGATGGTAAGTGTTTATTTACAAACCTTAGATGACACAGTTTACTTAAGGCCAACCGGAATGTATACATCGCACTGCATGCGTATACATTTCAACGCGACGAAGGCCATTCAGCGGTAAGAAATTGACCGGATGATGGGGAAATTTTAAAGATAAATGACATAATGAAACGAGACATCGTTCGCGTCCCATTACGCGGACTTGCACCCTTCTCGGTCGCGTTTTCTATAGATACACAAGTTACTCTGTGTAAATACACTAGTAGATATACACAGTCAAGCATTGCCCTTAAGAACAAAATTTACAACACGCATCATAAACTAACTTGGCTAGAGTTAGGCCGTGCATGTAAGTATGCATACAGTCAGGCGCATTACATTTTCGAGACGTTAAAGAAGAATAGGAATTTGGAGCGCGGCCAGTGCTTATAGGTATATAAGTGTAGTATTTCGTTTTCCTCGCATGTTACTCTCTTCGTCTTCTGTCTTTACAATCCAGCCGTGTCTGCAGTACTCGTGAAGTACACGGCCGGAGAGATTTAAAAATTATTCGTACCACTTTGTATATACCTAAAGCGATTGTGTGTGCGCTTCGCGGACGTGCCAGTGACTGAGCCCGTATAAACACTTGGCACTCGGGATTCTAGTCAGCGACTGAGAAAGTAAATACCTTGCCATCAAGCGTAAATCACCTAAGAATACGGAATTCCTACTGGTGCGCCTGTAGTTGTGCGAGCGTCCAGTTTGTGTTTACGTTACACGTTGCTTTGTATGTTTTATTGCACGGAAAATCGAATGATCTGCGCTTAGCAAATAGAGCAAGGAAAATAATGAATGAATTACAGTTCACGTACTCTAGATAAATGTAGTAACGTATGCGTTAGTATGCATCCAATATAAATAAAACTGCATTATGCCGGAGCATATATTTAATGAAGTTATATCATTGTTTAGATGCTCATGGTAAAATTCTGAGCAAATCTGTATTATAGCTCCGGTAAGGTTATCTCCAAGTCTCTAACCATCGATAATACACAGTCTCACAGATAACTTACATATGCTACAAATATGTATAGAATCTCACCATAAAAACTTATAATTGCTTTTGAATCTAATGGAAAAAAACGCATCATTTTTTCGTAATTTTACGCTAATCCAGTATTAATTCCCGCGTTGGCGAAGTATCTATTTCTTTTAGGGTAAATCTGTAACAGTAAATTACACTAGAGGCGCATAAATGCAACTCGAAACTGATTTGCAGCTATAAACATACCCTGAACACATTGGGGATAGCTAACAATAATAATAATATTTTATTGTCATGGTTCTAAAGAGCAGTGGTCCGCAACCGGTGTGCCATGAAGTCACTCTAGGTGTGCCGCGATGCAAGACCTATAACTTGTGCAAATTTTCACTATTCCTATATATTCCAAAAGTAAAAAGAAACTATTCATGAATCTGTGTAACATTTATTTCAAATTCGTAGATTAGTTTTACTTGGTATTAGTGGAGAATGTAGAATATAATTTAACACATTATAATTATATGGTTACAAATATTATTTATTTATTATATTTATCATCAAAAAAATAGGTAGGAATTTCATATCTGGGAAATAAGCCCTGTTTGGTCTGAAACTTACTTTTACTTTAATAAATCAGGCAGGTTCACAGATGAGCAAAAACTATTTTAGTTTCAGGTAAAGTATGCTGCAACAGAAAAGGTTTCTTAGTATTACTAGATACTAGTTAGTATCTACTAAGAAAAATCGTTCGGAATGAAAAGTTATGAAGTTATGAAAAATTACAGAACAATCGGTCTACTTTGAGTTTGTCAATTTTGCCTCAGGTAAAGTATCATTTCCATTCACAATGTACCAATATGTTACTAAAAAGGGTTATTGACAACAAAAAGTCATGGCTTTCTCAAAAAAGACGGCATGTCTGATTTTTCGTTAAAAATTTAAAGAATCGTCGAGTCGTCCCAGGTGGGCTTGAGCTAAGACCAAAAGCACTTCAATAAACTTAATAAAAAATACAATGTCGGATTGAAAATTTATTAACATGCTACGACAAATTAAACGGTTTTAAGCAGAAATTTGAACTATGGCAAATAGAGTTAGCGCGAGGATCAATGAGTGGATTTAAAATGCTTTCTAAAAATTCTACAGAAGCACTGTTCCTACAGATTCGGGAGATATCTCTTGAATTAAAACATGACGGCGCACTAAAATTGAAATTTTTAGAAGTCCTGTTGGCATTTTCTACTACTCATCGCTACGAATTTTTTCAGTGCGTTTTAATGAAAAATGATCGTGCCTGAAGGACCTTGACCAAGAACTTCGAGTTACTGTCTCAAATAGCCAGCCACATAAAAAAACTATTGTGCTCTTTGAAACAACCACAGGTATCACACTAACTGTAACCATTGACTCTGAAGGTATCGTAAACCGAAAATAATAAGTCAAAACTTATGAATTACATATTGTTTATTATATGTAAATATTTTAATTTTATGTATAAGTTAATGTACCTAACGAATGTGTATCTAACTTAATGTTACTTTTTTATTTTTTTATTATTATCGTTTTTGGTGTGCCGCAAAAATACTGCAAACGGTTTACGTGTGCCAAAGTTAAGAAAGGGTTGCGGAGCGCTGCTAAAGAGCATCGACATTGTCAGTAGCAAAAAAGTGTTACATAGTAAAAGAAAATACAAAGGTATATATATATAAAACTAAAACATATACACATTAAAAACATGCAAATACATTAAAATATATATAAAAAAAAAAATAAACATGAAATCAATTAAGATTACACAAGGTACTCGTCGACAGTGTAGTAAGTATGCGTTAATAAATATTTTTTAACCTCATTTTTAAAGCGATTTTTGTTAGCAAGGGATTTTATATACTCCGGCAATTAGTTATAAATAATAATGGCCTGATAGGTAGGACTGAACTCATAAAATTTTGTTCTATGGGAGGGAATACTCAAATTATTGCAGCCTCTTGTCGTCATGCCACTAAATACGTCACAGTTTCTTACAAATCTGTTTTCGTTGTTTTTATAAAAGACCAGAATTTCTTGTATAAAGAGACCAGCCAACGGCAAAATACCGAGACTCCCAAACAAAGGGCGACACGAGTCTGTAGGTGCAACTCCCACCATAATTCTAATAAATTTTCTTTGCATTACAAATACTTTCTTGGCAGATGGAGTGCAACCCCAGAAAATAACACCGTACCGCAATCTGGACTCAACATACGCATAATAAAATAATTTTATTGAATGTAAACTGACACTACCTCGAGGCGATCTAACAGCGTATAATGTCGTGCAAAGTTTGTGTTGGAGCACTTCACAATGTTGCTCAAACTTAACCCGCTGATCAACAGACAAACCTAAGATACTCACGGAGTCACTCTCGGGTATACTTCTACCATTAAAATGAATGTAAAGGCTTGAGGAGTTGTTATGAATAGTTGGAACAAAATGTAGTAAACCTGTTTTAGCCCCGTTCAAGACAAACCCATTCAATCATGCCGCCCACGACACTATTACACAGCACTGACGTTTGCGCTATCGACGTTCCAGATACAATACAACTAGTATCATCAGCATACTGGGACAACGAGGAGCAGCACAAATGAGAATGTAGATCGTTCACATATACCAAAAACAGCGACGGCCCCAAAACAGATCCCTGCGGGACACCGCAGGACATTTTAATCAAGGAAAACTCCCTAGTTGTATTTATATCGGTAACTTCACCCCTAATGGTTACTTTAGAATACCTATTTGTTAAGTAGGAGGAAAATAGATCATAAGCTAGACCTCTTACACCCAATGAATGCAGTTTAGCAAGGAGCAACTGATCTAATCTATCTATCTAATCTATCGCTAATCTGGGTATCTGGGCACTCACTCATTCTTGGAAATGAGGAAACAGACATCCTTGCCAAAAAGGGTGCTGCGGAGCAATTTAAGGGACTAAAACTTGCCATTGACATAGCACGTACGGTAGTTCACCAACAAATCAAATTCTGGGCAAACCAGAAAGTGCTCCAATACTGGAACAAGTGGCCTGGTTTGGTGCATGCGGAAGAGTGTATTACACACAGACATGCCAGAACCATAGAATTGCTAGAACTGGACTCTAGAAATGTCAAGGCCATTGTCTCTGTCTTTACCGTTCATTGTAAACTCAGAAAGCACCTACATAAAATTGGGCTCCCTGATGATAGTGATTGCTGACTGTGTTTAGAAGACGAGGAGACAGTTGAGCTTATTTTCTACCACTGCCCTGCTACTACAAAAATCAGTATGTAATCTTTGGAGAGGCAGACCCACCCTTAGAAGACCTGAAAACAATCTCATTGAGTAAGATACTGAGCTACCTTAAGGCACTGAACTTGTTGGATGAACGCTAAGATAACATCCGCTCCACAATAGACTCTACTGGTCTTCAACTCAACTGAACAGTAAATTAATTTTACATTGCATATTTTCAGAAATTTACGACAATTTCGATTGCCGCAAAAATTTGTGCTCAGCAGAATGCGTAATTGATTAATTCCTGTCCATTCACCCCCAAGAAATATCCGAGCATCTGAGATGAGATGCGTCCAGTTCGATACTGACAGGAATTACAGAAAGCAGGGATTACCATTATGTCTGATAATCAAGCAGCCATTAAGGTGTTGAGATCTTACGAAATCAGTTCTGAGGTGGTCTGAGAATGCCTAAGGCTTAAACGAGCTAGATGAAAGGAATAAATTAAACCACCTGTGAATTTCGGGTCACACAAGAGTGGAAGGAAACGAGATAACCGATAATCTTGCAAAAAAAAGGGACAGAACACCATTCTTAGGGCCTGAATCCTTTTGCGATATAAGTAGAAGTACAATACTGAACTGAAAAGTGGAACGGAGCAGAAAAAATCCGATTTATTGGGAGAATCTCCAGGGAATGAGGTAAGGTAAAACTCTTCTGAAAGAGAACAATATTCGCATTTTAACAGGAATACTTTCAGGCCCATGTAACTCAGATGTCCTGAGTAAGCTAGAATTAACAAAGAAATCTGAATGTAGATTTTGTGGAAAGCAGGATGAAACACACATCCATCTCCTCGCAAATTGCGTAGCAATGTTCAACTCGATGGTGTTGCGCCTAGGAGCATGTGAATAGTAGGAGAAGAAAATGACACAAAAACGCAAGGGCATCGCAAAACCAGTATGTTTCTTAAAAGATAATGGCATTTTTTTTTCAATTTTTTGAAAGAACACTAAAGAAGGTTTTCTTGGACCATTTTAATTTAATTTTTATTTAATAATAATACTAATAATAGTAATAATAGTAATAATATATTTGTCGTCAGTTTTAAAAAAAAAACGTGGATATTGTCTTATTACATTCTTTCACAATAATAAATCTAAAAGGAGCCATTAGACATAATTGTTAGAAATGTATAAATTCGCTAACATCATAGAATCTATGTTCTAACAAAAAAATGTTTTAATAACCACTTAAATGCATACATGATTGGTGCTATTATAATTTCTTCAGGTAGTTTATTGTAATAAGATATAGATCTATACTTAGGACCACATTCAAAGAAGGAAGGGAATACTAAGGGTACTACATGTTCTGGTCGTCATATTTACTAGTATTTTGTCTGCAGAAAACTAACAGTTCATATATGTATAAGCTACAAATTGTCAGGATACCTAACTGCTCAAAGAATGGACGTCATGATTGCGTGAAACTCGCGCCCATCAGCCATCTAATGATCTTCTTTTGTAATAGAAATACTCGTTGCAGACATGGCGTCGCACCCTAAAATATGATTCCGTAGCGCAACCTGGACTCTACATACGAAAAATACTTCGAAGAGTTCTTATTCCATAAAGGGCCGTACCTAAAAGCGCTGAACAATGTTTCTCATGCCTGAGTCCCTTATCTGCTGTGATACCCAAGAACTTGTAATTGTTTTGCTCAGGTATGGATTTACCGCCGCAGGAAACGTATAAACTGCTGGCAGATTGAGCCGTACTAAATCTGAACCTCAGCAGCCCCGACTTCTCTCTATTCATTTTCAGTCCATTATTTTCACACCACTTATTAAATCAGCCTATACATTCCTCAGAAACTACCGATACGTGGGCCATCGAAAGACCGCTGGTGACGCAGATTGTATCGTCTGCATACTGGGAAAGTATGCAATCGTTTAAAGAGTAGCTCAGATCATTTACGGCTACCATAAAAAGGCTTGGACCGAAAACGGAGTCCTGCGGAACGCCGACCGAAACCTCCATAACATTTGAATAATAAGTGGTGTGCATTCAATTCACATTGGACCGAACTGAAACATAAGCCTTACGATCTTTCCCAAGTGCCCAGAGTTTTGTTAATATAACGTGGTGATTGAGAATATCAAATGCTTTTGACAGATCAAAGAAAATTCCTGCAACAACTTTACCCTTATCTAACTCGTCATAAACATGATCCCACAAATGGAATACTGCGTCGCGTGTTGACTTACCAGACAGAAAACCAACTGACTCGGTGACAGAAGATTGTATTTAGTTAGATAAGACGTTAATCTTATGTTTATAACTTTTTTCCAAATATTTTTGTAAATGACGTTGGTATCGCTATAGGTCTGTAGTTATCTATCTGCTGCCTATTGCCCTTTTCATGTACCCGTATAATTTTACTTATTTTTAATTTATCTGGAAATACAAGAGACGCAGAGGTTGATTTATTAAATATACTACTGGGCCTATTATTTCTTGTGCGACATGTTTCAGTATAAAACGTGGCACATCATCTATGCCAACTGAATATTAAGGCCTCATGGTTATCAGTTGGAAATAAATACAAGAAGCTACTATTTGAATTTAGAGTTGTCTGATAATTATTCTGATTTGGAAGAGCTCCCACAGAACAGAAATGTTTGCTAAATAATTTTGCCAGTTCAGCAGGGTCTTCTACTGTACCTAATTTATCTTGTATTGTAGTATTATCTTTTTACCTTCCGAACCGTCTATAGATGCTACTGAGGACCTGTCAATATTTTGGAAAAACTTATAGATAGCGTGCCATTGAATGTGCGACCCAATATACTGTACATGCAAGATGAAGCTCCCTCTCACTATTCTCTCAATGTTAGAGAATGGCTAAACGATACCAATATCCTATATTTATAAAGAATTTGTACTTAGGGCTGAAAAGTGTGTAAGGGTTGGAGGATACCACTATGAATGAAATTAAAATGTTTTTTTTCTTTAACTCGTGTGTGTTTTTGTAATTTTCTCAGTTGGTAATGCGAATATTGAGATTTTTGTTTCAGAATTGGTGGTTTTAAGACAAGCAATTTTTTTTATAAAGAATGACATTTTTGCATTATACTCCAAACAAAAACAATCCCTCTCTCTCTCAGTCCATCCAGGGACACACTGTATAATTCTTCCCCCAATTTATACACACTTTCATAGTGGTTTGCAATGCAGATTTTGGTTTCAAGAAAATTTATCATTAAAGCAAAGTTATTCGTAGAACATATTTCCATATTTCTAATAATTACGTAAAACGTTGGTGCAATAGGATTTGACATACAATTTTAAACAAAAACGTATTCATTTCATGCCTTTCTTCTCGACTAAAACTTCTAAATACTGAATTAAAACCTGAGCTTTAAAATTCGCTACATAAATAACATTAACGAGACACATAAACCAACTATGCTAATCACCTTTAATTAGGCTAACGAATCTATAGCAAGCAATTATAGCAATTCGATACGTGCCCGCGACTATGCAAGCCAACTAATGCGCTTTCGCGACCTTCAGCAGCCTAAAAAGCAAAGAAAAACATCGCTCGGAAACAATCAGTCGCTTCCATTACGGATGAAATCACATCGCCCCTAAAGAACGTCGTTTAAATCATTAAAGCGACACATAAAAACTATTTACGCGATCCAAGTCGAGCCCAGAAAGCTTGGCATAACGCGACGGTCGCCTCTGTAGTTCCAGCCGGCCAAGAACTATTAAATCGTATTTAATTTTAGCCGTTAAATAAAGTTAACGAACCTACAGTTACATAATAGTAAAAAGACTTTTATGTGCACCTCATATTATACCTTACATTGTACGTTTATGTGTTGTAACGAGCAGATATACGTACTCTGATATCCGATACCCCTTTGGGAGTTGATGTAAGGAAAAAGTTGATTCTTTTTTTAGAACGACCTACTGCAGAAATCCCTATACTACGGTACTAAAAATTCCTGCGGTTTTTTGGAATTGCGTGGCACTATGCGGTCAGTAGTCTCATATATCAAAGGAGATGGGAGCTTTCTATGTTCGAATGCATAAATTAAGAAGCTCATTTGAGAATCTGTGCTGCTACAATTATCCACGATTTCCCCAAGAAGAATTTAATTTACTAAACTGATAGTGAAGCGTATGAAAACTGGATTAAAATTAATATATTTAGAATGTCGATTTGTGTTCGCGTAGAATAAATACGCAGCTTGTTCAGTACGGTATTATCATACACTCATACGGACATGTTATTTACAGAACATTTAACAGGAGTAATAATATTTCTTATATAAATAAATATGTGTATTTGTCTTTTGTGTTAGATTTCATACATTCTCTTGATCCCCGACTGTGTGTATAACAGGCGAAAGTTTCTTGTGTTTACAATCTATTTATATATGTGGAACGATTAGCCAATGTGTTTATTTTGATATACAATCGATACTTATCTTTAAATAGATCTCTTCCTGTTTCCTAATGACATAACAAACACATATTTTCATCACAATACTTTTGAAATGAAACGAAAAAGATGCTAACATGATATTGCAGGTGATCTAATTACAAGCACGTTAATAAATAAATGACCTAAGTCATAATTCACCCTGATTCTATAATTTTATAAACAGAAATTTTAGTAAGTGCTTAATGGAGAGTGACAAAATTCTAGAAAGTACATTTTTTTCCGTGCGACAGCCCCTCTAAGCCCCTTTCTAAAGAGGCAAAAAAAACTTGATTATTATTATCTGTAGTGATTATTTTGACATCTTCAACTTATACTGTTATGATCCTCTTTAGCGCAGTGTTTATGGTGTTTCGAAGAGCTGGATTGGTGGTAGTGGTGAACAATCGACCACACTCTTATTGGTAATTCGCTTTTGTTAACATGCGCAATACTGCTTATGCCTAAGTGTAATACATGTCATTGCACATATTCTGCTATCTACACCATCAAAAGAGTGAAAGCTATCACGATACAAACTGTGACAGAATTAAAGCATTATGCAAACTTCCACATCATTGTTTCTTAGGGTATCCTTGTGTGGGCTTCCTCCCTTCGAAGCCGAAAGAAGTTATTTATGTTCATAGTTATTCAACCGATTGGAAGTACCATTGGGTGTCTGTTAGATGGCGCTGTATGCCAACGTAAAATCCCATTTACGCCACGTGTCATCTAAGAGACAGCCAAAGATACTTCAATTGGTTGAATAACTATTAAGATGTATAAACGAGGCTTATACTTCAAAGAGAAGCCATAAAGACATTAATAAAACAATTAATTGAAATAATTAAGCAGACCTATACTCATCATTCCTCTTTTTTTTCATTACAGATATCTACATTTTTCCTATGTGTAGTTCTACAAAATAAATTATCAATACATTGGTAACTAGTGAATAGGCAACCAATTATACTAGTCATTTAACGTTTGACATTTCATTATTAATTATTTTTTACTTAATTTCATTAAGCATTAATTAAAATATACAAAGCAATATCTGTAGGGTAAAGTTTTATTGCACAGCAAGTTCTCAACATTTCTTTTTTGTTCTTGAAAAGAACGCAGATCATTTCTAATGAATTATGTCAAGATTTCCATCATTGCAAATATATGCTGTCTTTCAGTTCATCTAAGTTTGTATTTGCGCGTTATTGTAAACTTTGGCTTTTAGGTGACTCCAAAAAAGTAATTGTTTGAAACAAATCGGCTGATTTTGAGGGCCATGTTATGAGGTCAAACGTGTCAAACCATCCGCTTTCGAATGTGCTGTTTAAAGATTTCCTGGCGGCATTAATTAGTAGAATGTGCCATAGTTCCATTCCTTTCGAATGGAAGTTTATCAACATTTAGCATAGCGATTAATCAAATGATGTGGTCTCACAACCGACCAAGAAATTAGAAATTCTGCTGGAGTGAGATTCCTAGTTATAAAAACTGCGCTAATAAGCCTATTGATTATTATTTCAATTGACTTTTTGCGGTATTGTGTTCGGATAAGGTTTTGACTATGAGGATTTAGGTATATGGACCCAATAACTAATAGGTTAATGGACTTTCAATTGATAAATGTATTAAATATGTAAATTAGAAAGTTGGTCCCACCATTTAAGGTAAATGTAGCTTCATCAGAAAAAAAAAAAATAGGTATTTTATCCAAAATTTCCACATTTCATTTAAAACATCAAGCATTGTTTCGCAAAAATCTCTTAGTTTTTTTTTTCATCTTTGTCAAAAAGCTCTTAACGATTCGATATTCTGCATGTGCAATTCATCCACACCAACAAAAGGTATTGTGTAAATTGCGACGAAGTGTTGTGAAACAAGAAACAATGCATTAACTACAAATTATCACAGGCTGGAGATGACACCGCAATCAATAGACTATTGGGGTCCGAAGCTGCACAAGTTCCTGAACCACATAAAGCAATGAATATCTAATATTTTGGTAGGATTGTGAACAATCTCTTTGTGACTTTAAAGGGTATTTAACCCACTCCAACTTTTTATTATATTTAAATGTTGATGCCTTAACTATTTTACATATTATTTATAGTTGGAATGTATTCTGATCCTCTTACTGTATTTTTGTATAACCCATTCTCATTTGTATAAATGTTATTACATTGAAAAACCGACTTGTTTAATAGTACTTACCAAATTTCGTTTAAAGTAACTAAATAATAGTAAACTTTAATACGGACAAGCAAATTCAATTAACTGAACCAAATTATTTAATTCTTCATTAATTAGAAATTTATTTTGAAATTATTTTATTGTCTTAAACAAACCAGTTTTTCAGTGTATGTAGTTTTTCTCATTACTTTTCTTGACACTTTTGTTGATAAATAAAGTTCCTGGTGGTTTCTTTATTTAACCGAAAGTAATTTTTTTCCTTAGTGGAGATTTATTTGGATTTACGGCTTGCAATTAATAACTTATATCATAATGTAGATTTATTATATAAATAGATAGCGCATAACAAAAATGCGTTATTAGTGACAGAATTCAGAATGATGTTTTACAAAAAGAGAGACATTTTGTTTTCGGACAAATTATATATAACCAGTATACTTTTAACCTACACTAATATGTTTTTGAACTACAAATTACGACTAAATTTCTAACTAGTTATAGCTTTTGAAGATTTACAAAATGATGCTGCATGTTTACTTAGTTCAAAGGATAATATAAAACTTATATCAACATATTTTGTGAAAGTTATATAAAATTACACATTCCTCTGTTGAAATTGTGTATATCAGTATTGAAATTGGTAAACAACAGTAATTTTATATTTAGATGACACATTTCTCTGTAGTTTATTCTTTTTAATAAATGTCAACATTTTGATTTATTTTTTTACATAGACGTTGTAAGAGCCTGAAGATGGCCAGCTTCGGTCGAGACATGTAGTTGTTATAGATAATAGTAAATGAGAATTGAATGGAACACTATTTGATTGTGTTGACTCTTCTTTTAAGTGTAAATATCAAATTAAATTCCGTTCAAATCTATTGACCAAGTTAGTTGAATTATGAACTAATAAGGAATTTATAATGACTTACAACTACTTACAACTTCATAACAAACATGACATATATTCTTATACAACCTGTTTTTGTTTTTTGTTACTCACTGACTACAATTGAATCGGTCGGTGAGTTAGAAAATGGAACATGTCTTATGGCATGTTTATGGTATAGTATAGAACATATTTCCTTTTCCAACTTATTGATTCATTATATAGAATTTATGAATACATCAACAATTGCATTTGGATAAAATTAAGTATATACAATGAATAATGTCAAATTTGGCGAAAACTCTACTTTTTTGTTACTAATTTCTTGATGATCGTAACAAATATATTTGAATGAAGCATGTATAATCTTTATCCCACTATCTCTTTTAAATTTTTAAGGTTTAATTAATATTATTATTGGATGTTGCTTGTTTTAATAATCTAAAATATTCGAAATTAACTCATGACGATGGATTACTAGAATATGAGTTTGTGTTTGGCTGTTTCTATCGTCTGTTGGATCGTTTTGATCCGATGTTTCGGTAGTTTTCCTACTGGCATCATCAGGTAGCTCTGAGAAGGACTGTGATTTGCCAATTCCATAGTTGGTGATGGAAATGTATTCATCTCTAGGATATAAATTGCCTATATGTTTGCTCTGTACACTGTATTTACAGTGTACCAAACGGCGTATACGTTAGAAATTGGCAAAGCACAGTCCTTATTAGGGCTACCCTGATGACAGCAGTAGAAACATTACTGAAACGTCGGATCTAAACAACCCATCAGACGATGAAAATAACCGAAATTCATATTAAGAAAAAACCGATATATTGAAAATATTCCTACACAATTGTAAGTAATATTACAGTCTTAATATAATAATACAAAATAGTTATAGATTAAAATATTTGATTTTAATTTTCAAATAAAAATTAAATTCATGTTTGAAATTTGTTTTTTTTATAATCTTTAATAGTGTTGTGAGTATCCGAATTAAAATATTCGTTAATTCCGATTATTGAAATATTCGGATGATTCCGATTCTTAGAATCCGATTTCGAATCGGATGATTCTGAATCGGATGATTTCGAATCGAATGATTCCGACCCGGATGATTGCAAATCGGTAAAATTTGTACAATGATTTTATATCGAATGAATCTACCGAAACTTTTGGGTAGGTGTCCATATACGTATTCGTATAAATTATGTGATTTTGGAAATTCTCAACTTTCCGGTTTTGACTGGGTCATCCGAAATTTATAATTTGGATTAACGGGCGGTGTTTGTTGTTTATAGATGTTGTGCACATTTAAATCACACAGTCATATTGACTCAATATTTAGTCATGTGCAGAATTTTTTATTAAGAGAAATAGTAAACTTTTTTTGTAGATAACTTTAATAGAGATTTAGTTACGTATAAAAAAAAACATGAAATATGATCCCATATTCCACTGCGCTTATTGAAATCATCCGAATACGTGCCACTTGTACGAGTACATATGTCTTGTGGAATATGGAATCGGAATATTATTCCGAATATCATGCTTTTCGATTCGGATATTCCGATCATTGAAATCATCCGAATATTTAAAACACTAGTCTTTAGTAGTAATATAAATTACATAACTTGTACTAACTTGACAAAATTATCAAAACTGACAAACTTCGGAAAGAGAAGGCTGCTTTTGGAGATGGTTGGTTGTTGGGACGAGGTTTGTTTAGAAAAGTTGGAAGATAGCATTTTTGGTGACAGAAGTCAGAAGTATACAAAACTGTTAAGTTTTTTTAAGAAGAATAGATTTAAAACATGTTAAGGAAGTAAACGTAAACAAAAACACATTTTGATAAATTGAAAATAGAAAATAAGAAGAGATTTGAGTGTGGAGTTGAAACTTCATGTCATCATAAGTGTGGAGTCAACATTAGAAGATAAAATGAATCAGACTATTAATGATTATTGTTAATCATTGGACTGCAATTGAAGCAAAAATAGTGACAGAAATAGAAGGAGAATAAAAACAATATTTTCACTAGAAGATTATTTAAGGTTGGTCTTATTACATATGTAATTTCTGAATTAATTGTATTTTGACTAAGTATTAAAAGAATTCCGAAATCGTCTAAATTTATTTAAGAATTAAGAATTCACGTAGTATCATTTGATGTAAGTCAAATTGACACATTTATTAGAAAATTCACATTTTATAAATTTTGCAATAATATTCGGTGAATATCGTCGTCACAAATTTTATGCTAATTTACAGGAATTATCATTACAATAATTACTGGTGTCTTTGTTTTCCAAAACATTTTTTTTTTCAGTGTATGAGCATCTAATTTCTTATTTTAATAAAAATACTCTAATGTTAAGTTTACGTTAAGATTTAACATGTAAGTTATATTTCTTCTATTCCTATCTCGATTTAATGTAGTGCTAACGCAAAGAATAAACAAACATACCAAATAGAGCACTCGATAATTCATATACTAACGATTCCGACTTTTGTACGCCGATCATTAAATAAAATATACGTCCAGGATGACTTTCCACTTAACCCGGCCGAGGCAACAAGGGGGGGGAGGGTTCGTTCCGATTATCATTATTAATTTAACCGCCCCCTTCGCGCACGCTACGGAAGAATTTTATTTATCCTTACCCTTGCATTCGTTGGCGTCCCTGGCAGTGGCGCGGGCCCATGGCCGGTCGAAATGGAAATTCTTGCATCGCTCGCAATCCCTGCCCGCGGTGTTGTGCTTGCAATCGCAGGCCAATTGGCCGTCGCGACCCATAACACAGCGGCTCGCGTGCCCATTGCACTTGCAGCGACCTCCGACGGCGAAATCGGCCACCGCGTATTGATGCGTCACTTGATGGACACCGTTCATGATACCGTTATTGGTGAAGTCCGGCGTGGAACTCTTGGGCTCCGCATCGCTTTCCACCACTTGCATCTCGTTCATTTGCAATGCCGGCACTTTCGTCTGATTCTCCTCCTCGATTTGCTTATTGAATTTGTGCTCCTCCAGGATGATGTCGTCGAAATCTTCTGGGGCGTCCTCCACTGGCATGTATAGGCGATTGAATATTACTTTAATGTCAGTCGCGGTTATCCAATCTTGCAATACTGGGGAGTTGTCAAAATCTGGTGCGCTGGGTCGGCCTTCCAAGGTGCTAAAAGCGATTCTGGAGACGTGGCCGCTACCATCACCACCTGTGTAGCGATGAGCGTCGGTGCATCGAGCTTCCTGCTCGTTGGACTTATTGATAGTCCCTCGATTAGGCCTGCCGTACACCCTGCGACACTGACTCGAGTAGAATTGAAAGGGCTGCCACGTCTTCCAGTAGTCCATGCTCTTGTAGATCGCTATAGAATCGGGTTTGGGCGTATGGGGGCAGAATTGCAAACTCACATAGGTTCAACTCGTGTTTCTTCCCCAAACTCAGCACGAGGGTGACGTTATCTGGTGGGAGTTGATGGAAGTGGCCGCCTGCAAGGGTTCCGATCTCCAGCAGGTGACGTTATTCGGATTATTCAAATCGGTCAAGTAAGTGGCGGGAAATCGGGTACGGGAGTTTCTATCGTCGCAAACGTGACATTTCGGGGTGGCTCCGGTCTCCGGCGGTTCGCAATAGTGCATGGGAGACGTGAGGCCGCACGTGGAAGACGCCTTCACCGGTTGGGCGAACGCGGCGTTTATAAAATCCGGTATGCACTTCCTCGGACGACCGTCGTCGTAGCACGGATCGGATTGTTGCGAATCTTCGAACAGTTTCAGGTAATAATCCGCGGCGGACAAGGTCGAGCCGATGCATGCACAGAGCGAGAATAGTAATAAGAGCGGCGGATACATCGTATTATCGGGTTAAATTAACACAGATCCGTATTAGAGGACGATCGCATATCCCGGAAAATGTGTTTTTCGACGAGCGTTTTCGTGTTTTCACGGTAGTAGTTTCGGTACAACTAGTAGCCGGTCGCGTACGACGTGCACCTCTCTCTACGCGATCGACTCGCCGCGCAACTGTAAATGGAAGCTGAACGCCGCGCTCTTCTCGACGGACGCACTTTGACTGGCGGTCCGCAGTCTGGTTCGGTCCACTAGCACCGCCCTTCCAATAGGGGAGCACATACCACCGGTGTAAAGATACATGCACGTATACGGCTCTCATCATCGTCGTCATCTTCATCAGACGCGTACACGCAAGCAGGACACTGCGTTACGATTATACAATCTATTTCGAAGAAACTCGGCACGATCTTCCTTGCTTTTAGAGCCGTAGAATCGGTAAAGCCGATCAAATTAGATACCGAAATCCGAAATTTTCGAATCATATTTAGCAGATAAAAAACTAAACTAAATTGTCACAAATAATGTAAAACCAGATGAGGACTTAGTTTCTTGTAGAGCAGTGCTCCGCAACCGGTGTGCCATGAAGCCACTCTAAATGTGCCGCTTTGCAAGACCTATAACTTGTGCAAATTTTCATTATTCCTATATATTCCAAAAATAAAAAAACTATTCATGAATCTATGTAACATTTATTTCAAATACATAGATTAGTTTTACTTGGTATCAGTGGAGAATATAGAATATAATTCAACACATTATAATTATATAGTTACAAATATTATTTAAATCATAAAAAAAAAATAGGTAGGAATTTCATACCTGGGAAATAAGCCCTGTTTGGTCTGAAACTTACTTTTAGTTTACGTTTGATTTTTTAAATCAAGCAGGCTCACAGATGAGCAAAAACTATTTTAGTTTCAGGGAAAGTATGCTGCAACAGAAAAGGTTTCTTAGTATTACTAGTATTACTAGATACTACTTAGTATCTACTAAGAAAAATCGTTCGGAATAAAAAGTTATGAAGTTATGAAAAATTACAGAACAATCGGTCTACTTTGATTTTGTCAAGTTTGCCTCAGGTAAAGTATCTTTTCCATTCACAATGTACAAATATGTTACTAAAAAAGGTTATTGAGAACAAAAAGTCTTGGCGTTATCAAAAAAAACGGCATGTCTGATTTTTCGTCCAAATTTTAAAGAATCGTCGCGTCGTCCCAGACGGGCTTGAACTAAGGCCAAAAGCACTTCAATAAACTTAATAAAAAATGCAAGGTCGGATTGAAAATTTATTAACATGCTACGACAAATTAAACGGTTTTAAGCAGAAACTTGAACTATGGCAAATAGAGTTAGCGCGAGGATCAATGACTGGATTTAAAATGCTTTCTAAAAATTCTACAGAAGCACTGTTCCTACAGATTCGGGAGGTATCTCTTGAATTAAAACATGACGCCGCACTAAAATTGAAATTTTCAGAAGTTCTGTTGGCATTTTCTACAACTCATCGGTGCGAACAAACTTTTTCAGTGCGTTTTAATGAAAAATGATCGATCGTGCTTGAAGGACCTCGACCAAGAACTTCGAGTTACTCTCTCAAATATCCAGCCAAATAAAAACTATTGTGCTCTTTGAAATAACCACAGGTATCACACTAACTGTAACCATTGACTCTGAAGGTATCGTAAACCGAAAATAATAAGTCAAAACTTATGAATTTACATATTTTTTATTATATGTAAATATTTTAATGTTATGTATAAGTTAATGTACCAAACGAATGTGTATCTAAATAAATGTTACTTTTTTCTTTTATTATTATTATCATTTTTGGTGTGCCGCAAAAATACTGCAAACGGTTTGCGTGTGCCGAGGTTAAGAAACGGTTGCGGAGCGCTGTATGTAGAGTACCACAAGAATCCAAACTAGGACCGATTCAAATCAATTTATTTACAAAAAAAAGTTCGTTTCAAGATGGTTCATTAAAGATTAGCTACCGGCTGCATACTAGACTTGTAAATAAAATCAGTATTCTGTCCGTTACAATCTGGTTTTAGAGCTGGTCATAGTTGTGCAACAGCCGACTACATTTTCCTTGGCCAGGACAAGTTATAACCTTGGTATTACATACTTAGTTTTTTGCAGGCGTATTTGATAATAAAAATCTCACCATGTTACTGTTCATGTTGCATTACATAGGGTTTGGTAAAAATACTACGACTTTTTTTACAATTATTTACATGGTAGATTTCAAACTATATGGCTGTCTGGTAAATTTCGTCATTTTTACCTGTTGAGTGTGGGGTGGCGATCCATCTTGAATCCTCTGTTGTACACCATATGCATATATGTCCGAGATGAGTTAGCATATTTTGAAATTTACGCTGACAATACTCAGATGTATAAATCTTTTAACATATATGATGCTTTTGCAGCTTCTGAACAAATAAACCAGGATCTATGGAAATTAATTGAATATTGTTTCCAGAACAGTCCTTCAAAATCTAGTGTGAGGACATTTAGATCGTTCTTATTTGTTGAAAAATGTTTTGATTCAGATGGATTGTATTGCATTACTATTGTTAAGGAGGCAAAGAACTTTGGGGTTTAGTTTGACATCGACCAGACTAAGTCATGCGTATTACTGCGACATTGTTTTCGTTTTGCGTTAGAGTCTATTGTCAAATACTAAAAACTTTACAATTTGTGGATGTGTTTGATATTTAGTATCAGAAAATTTGATCAGTATTGTCACAAATTAAAATAACTTAAATGGTTAAATATAGCTAATAGGCAAAAACTTCATGCGCTATGTTTTTTCCAGTCTATAATAGCTCGCTATCTTTATACTAGATTGTGTTTTCGCACCAATGTTTATCATCTGAATTTACGCTACAAAGGTCTCCTTACACCACCACATCGCCATACAACTCTTTTCAATAGGTCTTTTTCATAGAACATTGCAAACTATTAGATAACAATCTACCAGTGCGTTTCAAGACTCTCAGTAAATCATCTTTTGGTAAACATGTATATAATACTATACTAAACTATACTACTATGTTATTTATTAACAATATTACAAGCCTAATATATTGTCAAAAAGACTACATCACCGATGGGTGTTCTTCCTGCAACCTTATAAGTTGAATTCGTCTTTAATCTTCATGGTCAACTTTGGATGTGAAGGCTTGAGAGGTTCCCATTATTAGAATTTAGTTTTTTTTGGACAAAATTACTTATTAATTATTAAGAATTTTGATGACTTATGCGTGCATCTTTCATCATTATTTGTAACATTAATTTGTTTTTACTTGGTTTTTGTATCTGCGATTTCAGTATGTTGTGTGCTCTTATTTTGTTTTGTTTCATATGATATGTTTGAGGTAAAGTGGTATAGCAGTCATAGGTATTTTAAGTCTGAACTTTGCTACTATTTTGTTATGGCCCAATGTAATCTTAATAAAGACACATTATTTTTATTATTATTAAAGTATTAAAATTATCGAAGTATCAAATTTACAACACCGAATATAAACAACGAAAGAAAGGGTTAGGTACAAGTAATGAAAAGTAACAAAATCTCACATCACTATCATATACCTCATTCGTAACGATTCGTTCTAGAGCTTACAAACGAACACAGGTAAGTGTGTCTCCTTTGGCAAAACTACCCTTCTATCTATTTGCTTTAATATCTCCAAAACTGTAAGATATACAAAAAAGAAAAAAGATAAGATAAATATTTAACTGTTTTACGAGTACTGAAGCATAGTGACAATATGCTTTTGACTCTCACAATTATTGTTTACCGGTAACAACCCCCACCATTTTCTTTTCAAATTACAAAATTTTTATTTGCTAAAATAAATATACCAAGCATGCCACACAATAATTTATAAAAGAAATATTTCAGAAAATATTAACTTTTGTCGTAAAGTATTTTAGATAACTCTGATTTGTGTTTAGTTAAAGAATTGAAAAATGTAATAATACACAATACATTCAATCTGAAAAAATAGAATTGCATAACGTGCTGACAAAACCGCTAACAATATGTTAAAATAATTTTAAGTTATAGAGCACTTGATCTTAAGTAACTTTTGCTTAAACTTTCGATTAAATGATTAAGTACACTATAAAAAGTGTCGGTAAAATCACATAAAAAATACATTAAAATTCATGTATTATTACACAAAAGGTAATGTAACCTTTAATTTACCTATTATTTTATGTAAAATAACGTAAATTATGTAATAATACACAAGTTTCAGGAAAAATACCAACTATTTCTGTAAATTTACCTTGCCGAAGGGTAACCTTACATAACTGTAGGTGTTATAACATAAATACGGTAAATTTTCACAAAATGACGTAAAATCCTTTCGCGATTAAGCCATTTTTGTGTATGCGTTGTTGCACGTTGCAAGCAGAAGAAGTAGACACGCCGGCAATCACGATAATCAATTGAAATCGACTTTAGAAATCAGCCATAAATCAACTGGTTCTCCGAGTTTTACTTTAAGTCCATATCGTGTGATAAAACATCTTTAACAGGTAACTGCTTACGATTTTCTTAATTGTAATGTTATACGTTTTATAACTGTTGCTAATGGTAAAAATAATGCTATCTTTAGCAAATGATGTAAAGATTATCTTTAAAATTACAAAATTACCGTAATTTTAAAACTAATATTTATATACATTTTACAGTAATTTTAAATTGGAAAATTACCGTGCTGAATAGTATTATTACCACCTCATTTGACGTGTATATAAAATTACACTGCGCTTGTGAAATTTCATAGAAAATCATGAATTAACGGTTTATCTTACTTCTTTATGTAAATTTACCGAGCGCTTTTTATAGTGCAAATGATGATCGACTGATACAAGATGGCACACCCTTACATTATAGGGGCGAGGCACTTTCCAGAGGCACCCGGTATACATAAATAAGAGCTGATGCTTATCGCTTACTATATTAGATATACGCAGACATACGCGCGAGCTAATAAAGACGAGAAAGCAAAAAGAATAAGCCGTCATGTATATAAGGATCTCTTGAAGATAAATCGGTGATTAAGCCAATTATAGCGAATTAGTAAGTCGTCTGAGATTACCCTGCGGCTACGATATTCTACTCTACACTATCATAACTATGATTATAAGTATGATAATTACAGCGAAATGAATATCGTTCACATCCAATGATACATCAAGTACCCTTTATTTGTCTGATTATAGACCCTCACTTATAAAACTCGTCGTAAAGTTTCGCAAACATTTTCAAAACGCTATTTTTCTGTATGTGTTTGATTTCATTAATAGCTATTAAGATAAAAACGATATACAGAATAAAACAACTGACATATGCATTATGCTAAATAGTAATTAACAGTGTAATTAATGTTAAGAAAGGTCGTGTAAAATGTTAATAGTATCATGAATTCAGTTTCCGTGTACATTCTTAGTAAGAATTACATAATTATTGTAACAAGGTAAGTACTTTAATCCTGTTTAAATCTGTTGTATTTAGTATGCTAACTGATAAGTATCTTGCAGCTGTTTTAATATTAATGACACCTATAAATATTCTTTTCTAACTAATTTACAGCATACATACCGTAACTTGCAAATGAGATTGACAAATAGATCCCAAATAGCAATATCACGCTATAAATAATGCAGCAAAATAAAATATATTATACCTACTTACTCGAGGGCACTATAGCTAAAACTACATTGCGAAAAATCGCGTAAAGTTACTATGGATTTGTATGTACTATCAAAAAACGTATAATTATCTGTAATTTGTTAACAAAATGCGGCCTTTTTCATAATTTTAAGCCAACCTATTGTTAATTTCTACATTGAAGAAAAATATATTTTTTTAAACTTAAGTTTGTAAGAATAAATTAAAATTATATTGTGTATTTTCACAATTTTGTAAAAATTTCAATTGTCGTAAAAATGTTTGTTCAACAGAACGCAGAAACATGCGCAGAGCTTAGTCGATTAATTTTTTAATAATTCTTGTTAATTTCTGTTTTCTATACAGTGGAAACCAGTTTAGTTGAACATGGTTTTGCGGCATGAAAAGGCAAACATTTAAAATTCTCAGTTTGCTTTACAAAATAGAATATAAAGCAGTGGGGACCCGGTACAATATTGGGTGGTGAGGCCAATCTCCGTATTTCTTACAAAGAAAGGAAAACACAATTGGCTTGTTTTTCTTTACTTCAAACACTATTATAACGTATCTTTCAGGAATAACTCCCTTATTATATTTGTTACTTCATTTTCGTATTTTTTACCCTAGGAAAGATATGAATCATGAAATCATTTTGATTTGAAATACTATGGTTATTAACTTGCTATATCATCCTAGAATAATGTTACACTTTATTACTATAATTAATAAATATTAAATATTCTTGAACCCATTTTTTATTGCGGGGAAGTGCTAAACCGAAGTCCGTATGGGACAGTTTCTCTACATCTGTTTCTACTTTCAATAGCCGATCTTCGACGGCGATCTACATCTGACTAACTCACTAACACGCTTGTCTACCGTGATAGTGGGAGGCCCTTCCCGTACAGTGCCGAGCACTGACGAGATGATTCGATCCCTAGCGGGCAGCGGGCCACGAAACGACTGGCCCCACTTCAATGTAATTTTTGCATATACTGCGACCACCTCCTCTTCCGCTAGCAGTTCGCTGCTTATCTGCATAAATAACTACAAAGCGCGTTTGGTCGCATCAAATGATGGGAATTGCAACGTTCGTTATTTTTACAGAAAATAAAAGCTCCTTAATGATTAATTTGTAATTTGCAATGGTGGGGCCATTGCAAATTACAAACCCCATGGCTCTTTAAGAGGGGCCGCTCCTGATATAAAATAAGATTATTTCAGATTACGTCCCTCTTACGTTGTTTTAGTAAACCTGGTGTTTTTCTACGATTCACTCAGTCACTGCATCACATACCGCAGCTTCACTTATTCCCAAATCCAGTTCAGGTCTAATGTATATTATCTCGGAACCCTTTCGTCCAAGTTTGTTTGTCAATTCGTTGCCTGCTATACCCTTATGAGTTGGCATCCACACCAAAGTAATTTTGCTGTTTAGCCAGGATTTCCAGGCAATCCGAAGTTAGTTTTAAGGTTATCTGATAGGAAGCTAATGGCTTAGTATATCCTATCGGATATGAATCCTCTGACACTTGGGCTGTTTTAGCAACGCTCTATGGGTGCATGTTTCTATTGCTAGTATTTCCGCTTGGTATACGGTGATATATTGCCCCAATACCATTCTCCATATATACCATCTTCAGAACCTGTGATTCTTTTCGACCCACCTCCATACCAGCTTTGGTTTTGAATCTCTGGCCTCTGTTTGGCTTTCCACTCATCCCAGTCCAAGACAATCTTGAAGGTATGGTCCCATTTTTGCCTAATTCTTTTCGATCCACCCCTATACCAGCTTTGGTTTTGAATCTCTGGCCTCTGTTTGGCTTTCCACTCATCCCAGTCCAAGATAATCTTGAAGGTATGCTCCCATTTTTGTCTTCCTTAATATAAATATCCAAGGAGGGCAGATTTAGGATGGTTTCCATAATAACTGTGGTTGAGCTTTTTGTCGTAGTAATCGCCTCAGCCCAACCCTTGTTCACCAAATCAGCAAGCATAGGTTAATATGGGTCTTACCACTACAGTGTATAACCAGTACATCAACCTGCTTTCAATGCTCATGTTTTCCCAAATGTTCCACGGGTTGTTATTAATGCCCGTTTACATTTATTTGTTAACTGTTCAATATTAAATTCAGGTTAGCTTCGAGTAAAGAACCATTTTTAAGAATTTGCGTGGCGTTTCATTATTAAAGAGTTTGTGGTTTTGGACCATCCAGGTTTTTATTCACTTGTAAATCACTTGACGATGAATAAGCAAAATATACACATTACCACAATAGAAAAATGAAGAAAATGCCGCGATTTCTATTTGAAGAGCTGATAATCTCAGTTAGATTCCATTTAAAATGCTATCCTGAAACTAGATTTACAATAAATTTCATATTTTCATATTTTTTCTTGTTACGTTTGGAGAAAAGCCTATGCTTATAATTTGTCATACATCTATGAACTTGCAAAGAGTTATTTTTTAAGAGGGATAAACAGCACCATTTGAGTACAACAATGATAATATACATGTACATTTTTCTCCGCAAATTTTCTGGAAAGAGTCAAGTTCAATATATTTTTATGTAGCAGAAATCAATAGGAAGTTACTGAACATAAAGAACTCTAAATCATGACCAAAATTAAGACAAATCTTCGATCCTTCGCAGCCATTTACTTTTAACTCTCGGACAGTTGTTATTCACACCCTTTCATCAACATAACTTACAATTTTAATAGATGCTGCTACATTAAAAGTCATAAACTCCAAATCCAACTCGAATAACAGAACAATAAAACGCGCAACGTGTTGACAAAATTCGTAAAGTTAATCAACAACTCCTTGACTCGAACATATGCGTCTACTTGCGTACGTATTTATTTCTTTTCGAAATTCAGACGGTCCGACTGGATGGCGTTCTCAAGTTGTAAGTCCCCGACAATCGTTCGAGTAACAATAAATAATGCTGGTACGGATGTGGTCGAATGCAACGCGCTTGTTTTCTTAATGCAACAATAATGTCGGGATGAGGGCGATGAAATTGTATTTATCTTTTCATATTCGGATATAATGGTGTTTTCGTAAGGGGGTATATATAACTTCCATCTGAGACAATAAGTAAAGAAACATTGTTGACTTTAGCGCCCAAAGTATAACGCGTATTGTGACCTATATATGTGGATAGTATGGCTTTGTTAGTGTGGAATTCATTATCTTCTTGTTTCTTTCCTTGAATAACATTTAGGGTGGAAATATGTCTTACTTTCAAATTAGTTAGGACCAGTCCATAAGGCCGATTTTGTATAGAGATTGTATTGTCACTCAATGACTTTCAATTAATTCTTTTTACATTTCCTTTAGATTATTTATTGATGGAAAATAAGGAGCTTTTTTGTAATTTTTTTACAAAGTTTTGTTGCTAAAATTAATAAGAATTAATAAGAAAATGTTTCCAACTTATGCAACATGGTCCGTTGTTTATTATGTGTCAATTCAGTGATGGACCTTAGTCTCCGAAGAAAGCGTCAGTTTCAATGAATGGCCTTGACGAACCTCGTCTGGCATCTTTCTACTTCTCTAACACCGAGCTTACACGGATAAGTAGTCACTACGCTAAAAAAAATCGAAACTTTTTCTTAACGATTCCGATTCTTTTGCTAAACGATTCAAGTATCGGTTCATACAGATACCAATTCTTTTTAGTCGATAAGGAAAAAGAATCGTTAAGCAAAATGTAGTCGATAAGGAAAATATAGCCGAATCGATGAGATCATCCGCATGCTTAACAATAATACCTATGTATCTATATGTAATTTTTCTTTTGATTTTTTGCGATTTTTTTTTGTAACAGCTGCATGATATTTGTATATAATAATATATATAATGGTCTTAATACACACACATACATTATTTCAGTGGAACTAGAATTGCATTATCGTTGGTTTAACATGATTTAGATAAATTTTAATGGTGGTGCATTTGCACAATAAATACAAGTTTTTTTTGTTTAGTTACAAAATACATAATAAAATAATCCAAACAATATTACTATATGCTAACATAAAATTTTCTGTTTAGTCTAATAAAGAAAATAACATAAAAATGAAAAAAACTGAGATTTGGGAATTTCTGTTTTCTGCTTTACCTTGGGATGGCTTAATTAGTTTGATAAACTGCACATTTATTATAAAGAGCAATTAGTGCAGTTCTCTATTTGTGAATCCAGTTCTCTCTTAAGACATTTGCTTTTTTTTCATTGAAATTACACCTCCTTGGATAATTATTCAATCATATCTAAGCAATGAAATATCAGTATGTAAACGTTGTATGCCATTATATTTTATATAGCATCCCAATATTCCTAATACAGTTGTTCAAGCAGAGGTGGGCATTAATGGATTAAATTTTTAATCAATTAAATTAATTAATGTCCCGATTTAACGTACGTCCTTGGTTCGTTTTCCGTTTGGTTATATTTGATTGCTGTGATAATTTTTACCTGCATTTTAATGTGTTATTTGTTGTTCGTTTGTATTTTAATTCGTACTATCAAAGTTAATTATTTTCTCTCATCGGTTTTATATATATAATTTATTTCTACACATCATTTTATATAAAACAAAGATTGACGTTTATTGCCTGATGATGATTATTTAGACCGAAACATATCGCAATAAAATATTGCACGAAATAGGAATTGGTATAGGGTTTTTTTTAATTTTCAAGAAAATTTTATGTTAGCATATAATAATATTGCTTCGATTATTTTATTATGTATTTTGTAACTAAACAAAAAAAATACTTATATTTATTGTGCAAATGCACCACCATTAAAATTTATCTAAAGCATGTTAAACCAACGATAATGCAATTCTAATTCCACTAAAATAACGTATGCGTGTGTATTAAAACCATTATATACAAATATTAAGCAGCTGTTACAAAGAAATCGCAAAAAGGATCAAAAGAAAAAAACGCCGACGCTCGCCTATATACATACATAGCTATGTACATAGGTTTCAAGCATGCAGATGATCTCATCGACTCGACTATATTTTCCTTAACGAACCTTTTTCCTTATTGACTACATTTAGCTTAACGATTGTTTTTCCTTATCGACTAAAAAGAATCGGTATCTGTATGAACCGATACTTGAATCGTTTAGCAAAAGAATCAGAATCGTTAAGAAAAAGTGCCAATTTTTTTTAGCCTAGTGACTACATATCCGTTTAAGCTTATCAGATGCTTTTTGGATCCGATTGCCCTATCACTACCTCAGCCTACATCATCGTTGTATCATTGCCGAAGTTTACCGCAAGAGCCTTTCTGGGCTTCGTTTTTGGTTTTGCTTTTCTGGGTTCCGTATGGTCTAGCCTAAGAATATGTGGGAAATCTTGAGCATCAAAGGTAGTGCAAGAGCTTATCTAATGTCAGTACTTCCGGCCCTAACCTATGGAGCAATAGCATGGTGACAGAAGGCGCAGTAAGCCAGAGCCGCTACAAAACTTACATCCACACAAAAGATCGATCAATGATCGATGCATTTTTTAGTACCTCCTTTCCAAACAGAAAGGATTGGATGTGCAACGAAAAAGGTGGCAGGCAGACACTTGCTGTTTTCCAGTCCAAGAATCTGAAGATATTACAACCTTGGAAAACACACAATGATCTTTCAGGCTGAAATTTATGCCATTGTGATGTATGCTAGAAAGATGTTTGATAAAATATGTTGGTTTACAAACGGTTCGAATACAGACCCCAGGGTGGGCGCAGGATTAATTTATCCTAGTTTTAGAGTCACAACAAATGTATCTGAGGATGAATGATATAATCTAGGAGGACTGTTACACAGCAAACGGATGATGAGGCAACCATCTGGGCAACTGCGGGGAATGTACTGGCTCTCAACTGAGCACAGCTTAGAATGGTGACGGGTCTGCTGACAGAACGCGACTGTTAAAGGAAGTACCTGTATAGAATAGGTGTCTTAAAGTTGAACCTATATGTAGACTATGCAACGATGAGGAGGATACAGCACACCATGTTATTTTTGAATGCGTTGCATTGGAACGGGCAAAAACTATCATTGCTGGAAGCAATCCCCTGATGACTGATCTGCCCAAAAAAGGTTTAGCACGCAGCCTATCGAACCTATACCTTGTCTCAAAATTAGTAGCGGAAGTAGACTGGTTTCCACTGCAAAATTTTATTAATGTGAGACACTTATAAACGAGAGAGATAGAAAATGGCGGCAAATTTAAATTTATAACCAATGCATATTTTTTTTGACAAACACGATTTTGACGGAAACTTTGGCGTAGTCAGCGCCATTGTGTCGATAATATATGAACGTCGTATTTACATACTATTGTAATTTAAAATATCTGACAAGCTTGTATAGTTGATCGTTTTTTAGCTTATTTTTTAGTTGCCAATACCAGCAAATTATCATACTGATTGAAATTATATCGGTGACCAACGCCGACTACATACCAGGCCCAGGCCACAGAATATGTAACAACCAGAACATCAACTTGGCTTGGCGGGAAGGGTTCGCGCATTCTCATCGCGCAGCTTGATCCGCCATTAAATCGGGCGAGAACTTGTGGTTCCGGCTATGTTCGCTCTTTGCATTAGGCACACGTCGCTGACTTCAAGTTTATGTTCGTCTGTTAATTTAAATAATATTATCAAGTGCAAGTCGATAAAATATGAAAATAATGGAAAAGAAAGTAAAATAATTGTAAAAATAAGCGATATTCTTTCATTTTATCGTAGATATGTATCATATTCTCGAAATTCACTTCAGTTAGGTCCTGTCAGACACGGAATTTTATCGAAACTGACTCTGATTTCTCGCCCGAGACACTGACATCAAGGTCACGAAATTTTGCCCACTCAGATCAAAAGAGCGGACAAAGAGTTTGCATTCTGGTTGTTACGATACTCTGTGCCCAGGCATTCAATGAGAGGTACCCCGAGAACACCTGCCGCAACGAACGAATACGCATAACATCCATACCTCTATGCATCAATATCCCGTGCGCACTCCCTTTAGTACCCCGATACGCTGCCTTCTCCCAAACACTGTAAAACTATAAAGTATGACAGTAAATTTATTTAATTACATAATATTTTTTCATTTATTAATTTTCCCTGACCGAGGTTTTTTGGTGTTACAGACCCAAAATTAGTAATTATTACACTGTAAAAAATTACAGTAATTTTGCCATGGTAAATCAGGAATATCACATGTAATAACGTTGTGAATTTACCACAATAAATCATGTAAATTTTGTTTTACATGTTTTTTCTAGGATATTTAACATGGAAAAAGAATTTGGTAAAATTTATAGCTTTTTCATGTAAGTTAAGAATGTAACAAAAATTCAAAAGAAAATACAGGAGAAAACATGTACAATTTTGTATTTACTCTCAAAATTTACTTAAAAGTGTAAAATTGACATTTTTTGGGGGTATTTAGTGCACTTTAAAAGTAATTTTACCAGTGAACTATTAATTTTGCTGTAAAAATATGAGGATCTTTTATATTTATTTGTTTTTACTTGAATTTTCGGGTAAAACTATAGATATCGAGGAAAATACGAAATTCATACGCCGCAATGTGATGACAATCGTAGGTTTCGCGTAAGCGTGTTCATTCTTGATCCTTGGTTGAGCGATTCAGTATGACCTATTAGGTGCTATAAAAGAATTAGGTAAGTTGCTTGCTCTCTTTATAAAAATACATATGAAAATTAGTTCAGTGTTGGGTAAATATAGAGTTCATATAAATATTACATACGAATTTTACAGTACGATCTTTGAAAAACATATCAGCATGTGAAATTTACTAGATGGTAGAAATTTTACCTTATGAAGCAAATTTACCTGTAAAATTGTAGGCAACTTTGTTACCAACGATTTTACATGTAATTTTACTGCAACTTTTTTTACAGTGTACTCTTGAATAGTAGAAATGCTTAGATTAAGCAGGTAAGTATTATCAGTTCAATATACTTATATTTTGGAAGCAAATAATGGCAATACTTCAAATAATACTTCTATCAAATGCACATCAATTATTAAGGCATGAATATAATAGTTTCCAGTTAAGCAGGTTTCTTGTTATAGTTTCGAAAACTTAAAAAATTTAATTTGAATTGTAACTAATGCTGTGACGATATTTTCGTTCTCTCTACATAACTATAGAATATTTAATTTGAGAAAATTTGTTTACTCAAATCTAAAATAACTATGGAAATTATTATAAATTATTATATTATAAATTATTGAACATATAATATTTTCACCACAGAAATATAGTTATTTTATAGTTATCGGAAGTTTTTGGATTGGTGGTGTATATGGAAATTAGTAATATGCTATAAAATATGTTCTTTCCAATCCTTTATTTTAAAAAAAGAAAAAATCACTCGACCGCTTTCGCCTTATGCCATCATCTGGACACAATACGTCTTAAAAGAATTAAAAGCTACGTCATATATAGCAGATGCAATGGACTAGTCCGTTTTCATATACAATACGAATGTCATGTTTTAACAAATTTTAACGTGTTTTCTATTTTATTATGTGCATTGTCTTGTTTTATTTAAATTGTTTTATTATAATGTTAATTATATCTGCTATATATGACGTAGCTTCTAATTCTTTTAAGACGTATTGTGTCCAGATGATGGCATAAGCCGAAACCGGTCGACATGATTTTTTTTTTTAAATAAAGGATTGGAAAGAACACATTTTATAGCATATTACTAATTTCCATATACACCACCAATCCAAAAACTTCCGATAACTATAAAATAACTATATTTCTGTGGTGAAAATATATTCATAATGATTTTAGTATATTAATTAGATTTGAACTGAAAAATTATTTCGTCTAACAAATTCACGGGTTTAGAAAACTAAACAAATTTTATTCTCAATATAAATACATGACCCTTCTTGTTTATATAGGAAGTTATGTTATATTCAATGCGATGCATGTATATTCAAATTGAGTAATTATTTTGTTGTGTGTAGTAAACAATGCATTTGAGATTTTTTATCAAGTCAACGAAAAAATGTATCTATACACAATACACATTACATATCGGCATAAACTGTCCTTGCTTGAACAGACATGCCTATGCACTTATAGAAGAGTATTCGTTTAAGAAAATATTATTCGTTTCAAATAAAGATTTCTTCAGTGTAAATAATATTGCTTTGGATTTAAAAAAAAAATATGCTTTCATCAAAAAAAAAATAATAATAATTTTGTCGATTTAAAAAATCTTTTTTATCAACGCATGTACATGAGTAAATTCCAAAGATCAAAAGCATCGTTATTTAGAGTAGCTATAGAGATTAATAATTTCCAAACGTATAATCTCTGCACCATGGTAATAATAACGCCGCCATAAACCGAGCCCGGATCATTACTTAGGGCTCGCGCTTCTTAGAATAGTTCTAAACATCACCTATAATTAATATTGCATTACGCGCCGTACCGAGGTATGTATGTATAAATGGAGGAACTGAACCGCACTAAATCGACTAGTTCATAACGCGGCTTGCAGCACAGAGCGACGCGCGAATCTAAACATTCCCGATTTGATATACGTGGCGGTAAAGCTCATAAACAATCTCGGATAACTGCGAAACCGTTTAACTTTTCAATATATCGACGCAATTATATTAATTGGATAATAGGTTGCGTACGGCATGAACCTTATTATATGACAGAGGTTAAATGGCGTCATTTAAAAGCGCCAGATTATTATTTTTTTAAGTTAAACTAATTTAGAGCTTCCACGAACGCGTTTGCCCTTTATGAAGGCTCGTACACGAACCAGACGACGAGCGCGAATGTAACTGTAATGTAAAAGGAATGTAATGGGGACGAAAGTTAAAAAACATTAACACTTTCATGCTCTTTATATATACATTTAATGATTTTGATAAACAATATCGCAATTATATTTATTGATATTACCATAGACACTGGAGATTAATGTATCGTAAATTGATAAATCTGAGATAATTTTTCTCTGTTTCCACGTTCCGCGTGTAAACATTCAACATAACCAATAAAAAAGAAATCAGGTGAGCCAACTGTAAATTTTGTATTGCAACCTTAGTCACTTTCAGTTGACCACTCGCAGTTATAATAGGAGCATTATAACTAATTATCCTAATAAGAAAAAAATCGTTCGACCTCTCATTAGTTGTTGTGACTACGTGGTAGTTCATTGTGTTGAAGTGACAGCGCTGTACGCATTTAGGAAACTACATTATCGGCGTGGTGTTGATTTGTAAATAACTCATAAGACCTGATTCTCCTGTGCATAAATATGCGCTGAGGCAAGCCAACAACAAGTTCTAGGTTGAGGTATTTTAATGCGTTTTTTAGCATGATCCAAACGATGGGTAGGCAGGCATGTAAACATTCCTCAAAAAAATAAACTAAATGTCTCCAGAACTTGTAACTCTCTCAGTTTGACTCGACGATGTTAATACAGATTGGGACAAGGCTAAAAGGCTTAATGCATTGTTCAATGACTGTTTCCGCAGGTGTATCCACGCCGTTCAAGTTGTTTTATGTTGAAGATTATTTTTTATTTACTTATTATTATCGTTGTAGTTATCGTTCGTTTTTTGGTTTATTTTGTGCATTATTTTATTTTCAGTATTATAGAAATTCAGTGACATTTATTTTAATGTATAAAAGTGATCAAGGATTTACAAAAATATTGTTTGCATACTCGATATCAAACATTCCTAGTTGTGCTGTATTACATTACCCTAATACTGTGAAAGACACATTATTATACATAGATTTTGTTTTAATGTTATGACTAATATATTTTTATATGTCATTAAGTATTGTATTTAAATCCCGATTATATCATATGTGTATATGCCAACTATGTCAAGACTGTAATAGTAAAGTTATTACAAACTGTACTTATGAAATATTCAATATATACCCATATAAAAACCTTGAGTATTAAGAATATATAAAACAACCCATTTGAATGTACTTCCAGATCAGTTGTAGTTCGGTGTACTGAAGTTGGTGGCGCGCAATATTGCCGACAAAATAAAACATTGAGTTTCTAATCCTATTCTCGGACGTCCGTCCACCAGTGTTGCCAACTTGGTGAATTTTCCACTAAATCTGGTGTATTGAAAGCACGTCTGATGTACACAACTCATATTCTAGTGGCTAGTGAAAAGTTTATTGGATTTTATTTAATTTTAGTAATAAATCTAGTGAATTTATTGAACACGAAGGCTAAATTACATTAAAGTATAGGAAAACCAAATAGCGTAACTCTCGTCAAGATAAATTTTAATCGCCATTTTGTTTTGTACCGTATAATGTATGTTATCTAAGTCTACTATTTCTATTCTATGATATGGAATCTAGTAAGTCTTTTGTAATTTAGCTTTTGGTCTTCTTCTCGATTGTTACAGAGTATTATAGTTTATATGAGAATGATTTTAATTTTAATTCTACATTTTAATTCTAACATACACATAATTTTTTTAAATTTCGCGCACAATTTACAAAACAAAATGGTAGAAGGTCACCAAAAAGTTGCCCTAAAAGCCTACTGACAAAATCGTAAATTACGCTACTTTGTTTTCTTATACTTTGATTACATACATATATGTCAATAAATATAATTTTATAAAACACGGTTTCAGTTATATAGTTGTATATTGTTGTAAATTATTAATATTTGATGACTACCTAATAAGTGTTGTATTAAGTTCATATATAATAGACAAAATCAAATGTACTTTGTCCCACATAGCCAAATTTAAATTGCCCGCAATTATTCCTAGTAACTTCAACTTTGAAACATAAAATTACCTACCATTTTGTATTGCATTAACAGTTATTTTAATGCCTTTACGTTGAATTCACTAAAAATAGTGGCGGGAAAATTAAATTTGGCTATTAGGTGTGTAATGGGTTTTTAAAAGGAATATTGTGCGAATTATAATAAAATTATAACAAAAATTGAAACAAAACGGGATTAATAGTAAAACACTATTAATTACATAAATATACATTTTTTTTTTGTTTTTTTTTTTAAATACCTTGTAAAGTAATTCATTTCCCAATTCTAGTGATTTTCTGGTGGAATTATAATCCCGATCTAGTGAAATATGTCTGCTGTCAATTGGCAACACTGGCGTCCACACTAGATAGGTAGTTACCCCAGATATTACAAGTCATTGCTTTCAAGGCTATACTAACGAAAAATTAATACAAGGTAGGGTGAGGTGTGTTTGTGATTACAATATTTTCAATTTCGTGCTTTCAATTAGGAAGAAAATTATTTTCCTTGTGATGAGTGAAGGCACCAATATTGAAGGATTTCTAAGGTAATAAGAAAAATGTAAACAAAGCAATTTCTTCCAATAAAAAACTCTACAGCCCATCCATTAGTTGTGTTATCTGTCAATAATCGAAATTGATGGAACTGCAAATGAACCTCGAATCGCTTAAAAAAATACCGGTACAACGTATTGTGATGGCAAGAAAAGAAAATGCCATTTCAATTTTATCCTTATGCTTTGGGATTCTTTTAGGACAAATTATTAGAGCTGAAAACTTAAAAAAAAAGAACAATTAGTTTCCTAGAAGTACAATGACTACAAATACACACTACCTTTTAACTCTTACTTAACCCAACAATACATTATAATCTTCCGTAGTCGTTATACATTCGAATACACAAATTTGCACTAGTGCACTATCTAACATAAGATTATCGATATAATCTGTCAAAATATGGAGTCGTATAGTATCAAACTTTGTACTGGTGGGTATAATCGAATGATCCGTAATCAAATGATTGTAAAATCCAATGATCATTTATCATTCACTCAATATTATTAGGATATCGTAGCACCTTTATCTATTTCACATCTTCATACCTTCATGAACTAATTATTTACGTTACCTATCGCTAGAATTCTCAAATAGTCAATAATCGAATTCCATCATTCGATTGTGGCCACCACTAAAGCTTCGTTTATCAAATTATTACAAATTATATATTACAAAAGAATATTAAGTATGGTTGTATATAATCATCACGAAAATACCTGCATCACGATTATATTATATATATTAATAGTTGTAAATGAGGCTGTTTATGGATGACAATATTAAATACATAAAGAATAAAAACTCGTATTCTATATAAAAAAAAAAAAACTTAAACAATGCAGGAACATAAGACAATCCCGAAAGAATTTAGATCCTAGCTACCCTTGCTGGATATGCTAATACAGCATCTAGAACAAATTGCTTTATGTTGTGAAAACCGTTTGTGATGGTATCTCATCTCGAAAAATCACAAAAATTTATGAATAGGAACGATAAAAACGCAGGGAAGTAAAATTACAAACCTTTCGACGTTTCGCAATAAAGTATAAATTATCGGGGTAAATTTTAAATTTAGATGCGGCACCTTTCAAACTAGGGCGCAAATCTTGAAAATTACGCGATGTCAACGGAATGGCTTCTTCATCTCCGCACCTATACTATATGAACTGGTATCTTAACTTAAATTTAAAAAGTTACCGAAGTAAGCACTTCTTATGGTCGCTATCTCTTACTCGCAGCCAGCGTGTAAACGATAAGTTCTATTTACTGCCCGCGAAAGGTTCTAAAACCATGATTTATGGACATGAGAAGATACAAAGTAAGGCTAGGTATACCGAGTACGTGCTTTCAACACTGGAGAGAAGGAAGAATGTAGACGTAAACTTTAATTCTGGATTGTAGCTGCCTTTGTGGTTGACAATTTATGCTTTTCTTAATAATTTTTATTTATCTCAGCACTACTAACAATTAAACCTATTTACTGCGTGGAGAAAAAGAAATATGCATACCTGATACATATCTTCTTATCATGATTAATTGCACTTTCATTACCCAAATCTAGTTGGTGTTAATTGGGAAAGGTTACTTTACCTAAGGTACAATTTTGTCTAGAAAAAAGTGCTAACAAAGTATGTCAAAATATGAATTCTTTAGACGTGCACATGATGCTGCAGTGGTCTGTCATTTTTTAAGACTGAAACCTAAAATGAAAAAAAAAAATAAGAGCTAAAGAAAGCTGTAGAAGTTCCAAGATGACCATCTGTCTCGCCGAGATAACTCCTAGAATTAGGTTTTCATATAAGATATCCATTATATCCAGCTCCTTTAATTTTGCGTAACGTTTTGGAAGAAAAGATTAAAAAAAAAGGATGCCTATAGTTATATTCCGTCTATTTTCTATTCAAGATTCTTGATCAATAATAATTATAACGATTTTTTGTTTATTATTATCATTTCTTGTGTGGATATTTTTTATTTCTTATAAGTATTTGTGTCTTTCAAACAATTGAAAAATATTTCTGTCTTCTTTATTCTTCTACCATCTATCATTCAGACGATCCATGTATGAATTTTTATTTTTTATTGTTGTATTTATTATTTTCTTAAATATTTGTTTAACTTCCACCCCTAATAGTAGTAACTTAAGTAGGTTAACTAGATTTGTATCAATAGAGAAAGAACTTCGCACTCTAAAATCTTTGTATCTAGTATTTATTTATTTGATTTGGTATTAGGGCTACCCTCTGACACTGACATATAAAAAATATACATCACAGGCAGAGCGCTGTCTCTGTGCTACTTTACGACACAGGCGGAACACCATTGATTTAAATCCGATTATCTGGTAATTCTTATCCCCACGGACAGGTTTGTAAATACGGTTAAGGTGTCGGACGATGTCGAAAGTCCATAAACACATCTCGATGAAATATTAAACCTACTTAATCCCTGATAGACGGCGTAATTGTTGAAAAAAAAAAAAAACGCCGCCTGTTTCTGTAACCGGTAACAGAAACTCGTCAGATCCTTGTGTTAACAAACCCATAAAAATATCCTGTTTCTTATTCTTTCATACCGAAATTTACAGGTGAACCCGTAATATAAAATAATTAAATAAAAAACATAATTATAAGGTAGCATTGAAAGTACATATGCAAGGATGGATAATGGGAGTAATTATTGCCCTCCCTCGTGATCTAGCGTATCATAATTATAATTTATATCTTACATCTAAATAAACGTGTAAAGATAACATTCAACCTTTTCTAAACATTCTACCGCTTCGAGCAAAATTGTTTTCTACTACCCTTCTCATAAATCCAAACTGTATACGCGCCTGGAATTGATATGTGAGACAAGCTGATACCATCCTAAGTAACAAAATAAAGGAATCAATATATCTTAGTTACGATATACTAGGGGTAAGTATCTCTTGAGGTATTATTATATTATAGGGTTGCAAGTTGTGTTGTGTTCTATTATAATAGATACGAATAGTTATAATAATTTCTAATGATAATATTTTCCATAATTTAAACGCAACACACGCACTTTATAAAATTTATTAATTTATCTAGCTGGAAATGTGGTGACATCTTCACTGTGATAGCGGAATTACATGCACTCAAAGCTTCATCTATGTTACAACCTAAATTGTCTTAAATTACAAGAGCTCAAAATAGTTGAACAGTTACATAACGTGGAGAATCTCAGATTTCATACGAGCTAAATGAATTTTGGATTAGATTAGCACCATTATCAGCATTCCCCATTTGTCATTTTAGCGGAGAGTGTGGTAGAGAGTATGGTGCCATCTTCATTTCGATAGCAAAAGTACACTCATGCAACAGTCATGTTACAAACCCAAACTATCAATAATTTTGGAAAATATACAAGACAAAAGAAAACTATAATACCAATCCTAAGGCAAATTAAAAATATACACAATGAAACAATTATATTGAAAGCCAGGAATTTCCGCAACAATTGGTCTAAGGATATAAACCTAAAATCTGTTTATTTGAGCTACACTTTCTAGACTGGGTCGTAAGTAAAAGTAAAACACTTCAGGAAGTTCCCTGTTTACATACCTAAGCAATCTACCTTATCTACGATATCTAAGAAAGATAAACGAGATAAACACGCACCAATGCAGCTGGTGTAGCTAGATGTTACGTATATGTAAGATATGCTTTTAGTATATATTTATATATTAACGTTTAGAAATAAGAATACTTGGGAGTGAATCAAAAATATTTTTCTTCAATGTCACGTCACGCCATCTTCGACAAACATTATACTCTATGATCTTCTTTAGCAAAATAATCTTCTTATGTTCTATGGATAACCTTAAAAATTCTATCATAGTTATGAACCCAAACTCTTATTTACAAATATTAATTTAAGTACCATCTCTACTCTAATAGTGTAAGTTCTGTCGAGTTACAAATCTTAACTGTTATACTTAATAAAAGCTAATAATTCTATTAGACTGTAACACTTACTAATTTAAACTCCGTAAGTTTTAATGACACACTGTAAACTGTAATACAAAATTTTAGAGTACCTCTGAAAATATTTCTCTGGAAATCAAGTGGCGCCATCAGTAGCGCGTCATAGCACTAAGAGCTTCAGCGATGTTATAAACCTAAACTGTTATAGATTACAAAAGCTTAAAAACAAAATAATTTTATGGTATTTCATTGCTATTCAGTTATATGAATCAATAAAAAGATGTATAACATAAACGTTGCAGTTGAAAAATTGATGTTTCAAAAATGATACATTCCGACGCCATCTTATGGACTCCACATTTATGAAAGAAAGAAAAATTAAAATTATGCTTTAGATTCGATTTTTTTTTTTGTTTGCTAGATTAGGATTTCTGGACCCCTATTCTCCAATGCATGAGAAGCTGATAATATGAGCAAGAGTCGAGGCATCATACAAAAGAAGAATTAAAAATTGTATTTTTGAAATTTCACATTGCGTAAGTGAAATCCGCCTTCGTCGAACTACAAATAATTGAAATAGGTATTACTCGAAAACTTGTTCTCCAAGATACTATTGCATGTTCGTGTTTCGTTTAAGCAAAAATGCGAGAAATTATAAATTCACATTTATATTTACCAACAACATACCAATAATTAAACGATCAGACAAATATAAAATAAAACTAACATCATCAGGAGAGGTCTATTTTACACATCCATTTAAGTGATAAAAAATACAAAAATAAATACAATAATCCATAGTTATAAAAATTACTTCTAATGTGTGGAGGTGACATAGAAACCATATTTATTTATTCAGTCGTCATCATCGTCCAACATTATTAAATCTTCTTCTTCTTCTTCAACGGGATTCAACTTTCGCCGTTTCGCAGACGAACCTTCTTGCGGATCCTCCTCTATCTTTTTCGATTCGATAATTTCAACTGAATCATCCTCTTCAGTAACCATTTTATCATTTGCTTCTTCAACTTCTGTCTGTGTTTTACTAACTCCATTATCAGCACCTAGATAAATGAATTATTATGAATAAATAAAAAAAAAATTTTAATTCGGAAAAATACCATTAACTGCCTCTGACGGTTTAAGATTTTCACTTTTCCCGTGCACGATGAATGGTGGTTCTGTACTATCTTTTGGTTCATATTCAGTTACATAAATAGTTAATTCGTAATTTTGCAGGAAATCGTCAACTTTTAATATACTACCATCAACAATACCAACTTCTCGCAATTTTTTATTATTGTTACACTAAAAAAAAAATAATCAGAATATATTTGACAAATTTCAATTTTATACAAACCTCAGTTTCACCTTCCTCTGAAGATATCACCACAACGTTCTTCCCTTCGAGCACGGCATCGGGTGCAATCATATTCAAACTCTTTTTTAAGACTTCTGTTTCAAATTCCTTAACAGTCATATTATTAACGCTGACGGACACATTTACAGACGGCTTATCCGAACACACGTAGCAATCGGGATTTGCTTGGATAAGAACAGATTCTGTCATTAACACTGTCTTAGCTGACGATGATTTTTGCCTAACATATGTGGTATTACACTTTTCAAAGTCCCCAGCGAGAACTCTAAATGCTTGCAGGACTGCTAATCCTGCAACTATCGCGTTCGTTGTGGCTATAGCTGGTACGATATTTCCCGCAATCGCTAAAAGAAATGTCATTAATTTATCATTGTTAAAATATTTGGAAGTCGTTTACATTTGATTTCGAACCGCGATTTTTGTTCAATTCCGAAAATATGTGCGCGAATATTGGCGCAAGCTGTCACAAAATCCATCCCAGGTTTATCGTCTTTATCCCAAACGAGAAAATTTTTATTCGATAATTCTTCTTTTAATATTGATACACTAGATGCAAACACTTTACTACATTTACTCAAACTCCACACCTGCATATCTTCTATTTTAGGATTATTTTCTGTAATCTGGCTCGTGTCGCCTTCGTGAGAAGCAGCTTCTGCCCATGCTAATGGTTTTGGTGGTTTCCTCTTTTTCCATAAGTTCTCTACGAGTCAAAGGACGTGCAATATACTAATTACCAATATAAAACATAGTATAACATGCAGAAGTATAAAAATAATAACAAATATAGAAACATTTAACAAAGCAACATTTTCGGCCTAGGCCATATTCAGGCTTTATGCCAAACTGGACAAATGACGTCAAGAATTAAAATTTACATATTAAAATTTAAAATTGAATTTTAAAAAAGACTTCTTTCCCTTTCTTTTTATTTTTTTAATAATATAAAAAATATAAATTGTAAATGTAAAGTATGCAACGGAACGATTTATCGGTCCCACGTTTGTGCGTTAGATTGTAATGGAACAGATTTTATCTTACTCCGCGTTGGCCGGCAAAATGCTATGGGTCGTTAATGTACTTATGAATATTATATGTTTCAAGTTGGGCACCGTAAAAGTTGAGTTTTGATTTGTAAATAATAATATTTCTATTGATTAATTGAAATAAACAAAAAGCTAACATGAGAATCTTCTATCGATACTCAAGCAAGGATCTCAAACTTACAATTAGTAAAAAAGTTATGTAGCAAAAACATCAGTGACAGTGGTAGTTTTTTTTTTTTTTTGAAAGCTAAATTTTATCCCTCTATTATAAAAGTGAACAATTATAAAACATAAATTATTTGTAGGATCTGATGGGGCATATGTAGTACTGCAGCGCGCCTATTTCAAATTTCAAATTTAGAGTTTCCCGCTGTACCAGCAGATGACGCCACCGTTGATCGCGAGACGGCTAACAGAGGGCGATAGTACACGGTGCGTCAATTCGCAATGGAAATTTCTAGCGTGAATGACTCGAACTTTCAGGAAACTGTAGATTTCACGCGGCAAGTATAAATATACACGCGTGAGGCGGTAGGGAGCAGTCAGTCTATAATTGAGAGCGCATAGGAAAAAGTTGAAGCGAGTCGTGGAAATAAATCAGAGCAGTTTAAATTCATACCAGTGAATGTAAATTGAAAAAAATAATTGTAGTAATCAAATGAATTAGTTTAATAAGTGTTTTTATGTAGTGGTTAGTTATTTATTAATTAATATTAGTGTTTGTTTATTTTATTAGACTTTAAGTTTCGAAATAAATGTTTTTTTTTATTAAATATATCGCCGTGGTGATTCCAAAAATGTTACAGTATTGATCCTACAAAAGGAAGTATCCAAATTGTCAGACATATGTCTATATTTGCTGGTAACACATATTAGACGTCAAGTTAAAAATTTCAAGTAAACTGATATTCAATAAAATAATATGCAATTTATTTCATCATTATGTGCCATTAAGTTCCTAGTAAGCATAATAAAAAAGATGTCCTTGAAGGTATTATTAATAAGGGTATAATTTGACCAGAACATTTTGGCAGTGAGTACAAGAACTTAACTTAAAGTTATTTAGCACAACAAACGTTAGGGAAAAAATTAAAAGATGCCTGCAAAAGCTAGAAAATTATCTAGTAACCATGAACACTCCAAATGAACACAGAAAGAAAGGCAGTTCTGTTACATCTTATTGGTAAGGATACTTACAAAACATACATATGACATCAAGAATATTTTTCAACAGATCCCTCTTTAACATCTCCTCTCAGAGAAAATAAAGTTTATATTTTGAACCAAATGTGAATATAGTTTTTGAAATACTTAAATTTAAAGATGCAGCACAAACAAGATAAAACGAATGATCAGTGATATTATTAAAATTATCAAAGCTATGTAAGTTTAGAGATACAGATAATTAAATCAATATACAAACTATTTTAAACACCTGTAATAGTGCAAAGAAAATAATTTAAAAGAATTAGAATTGATTTAGAAAACTTCTCAAAAAATATGTTCATTTGGAAACTACAATTCATATAATCAGAAAATAAATGAACGCTGGTGGCCTATAAAATAAGTTGTATGGTGAAAGAATAAAATGCCTATCCTGCAAAAAATATCCAATCTCACAAATGTAGTAAAATTGGGCAAATCACTAAAGTGTGTTCATAAAAAAATATACAGAGGACTATAACAAAACTAAAACGAAAACAAAGTAAACCTTAACAAAGAAAATAAAGCTGGTAACATTTCCCAAGACAGATAAAAGTTTCCAGACATTAATTAAAATGATCAGAAGTATTTATAGAATTTAAGGAGTACATGTTTTACAATCTTTTAAACTCATAAAAACTGATTCGACTAATGGTTCCAAAAAGAGTTAATTTTATTAAAAACATGCTCACTTGGCAAAATTAAAATTTCCTACAATTATTTTTAGTAATTTCAACAGAAAGACATCAAAATAACTAGTAATCTAATACAAAATCATTGGTAATTTCGTGTTTCAATGTTGAAGGTACTAAGAATAATTGTGGGAAATTCAAATTTTGCCAAGTGGGTGAATCCTGTTACCTAAAAAGTTACAATAAACAACAGTTAATTTAGCCCACAGAAAAGGTGTAGTTTAAACAAAACAATTGGATTAAAAGTATGCTTCCCAGCTATACACAAAGTTGTAACAGAATGGATATAATATTGCATTTCTTGCTGTTTTTGTTGCTATTCTGCACAGACTATTTTACTGAATTGACATTAGTTTTACAGCCTTGTTCTTGTAGCTACATATTTCATACAACAAAAAAACTTACCCATTGATAATAAATACTTAATATCATCTTGGAAGAACTTATTAAATAACTTCTCTGGATTATAATCTATTTCTTTTGCCCATAAATTAGTTGATTTCCTTTGAATCTCTCCATCGTGGTTCTTATCATTTAATGCCAAATTTCCAGCTTCGGCGGCCAACTCAGGATCAGCAGTATCTGGTGAAACATCCTGATCTGGATCTGCTTCCCCAAATAACTGACTGGAGTATGTGAAAATATTATTTTGCGCATTAAAAATAATTTTCACTTACTTAAACAGATGCTTTTCCCCAAACAATACCATGTACAGGTTCAGATGGCGTGTTTCGGATTGTGCAACCAGGAAATGTCCTTTGAGGTGGTTTAGGTTGGCATTCGTAACACTGTGTGAGGCCCTTTTTTATTAATTCAACTTGCCCAGTATAGCCGGATGTACCAGATTCGATTAATGGAATATTAGCTGCTAAACACATCCGGTTGACATGATTTCGGGCAACTCTATTATCTAATGCATTTAAAACTAAATTGAATTTCTTATAAAAATTAACACCATATTCGTGACTGGAAGGGAAGATAAAATCTTTAAATTATTTTTAAAAGAATATATCAAACTTACGTTGTAATACTGTCATGATATGCTTTAATATTTAGATCGGGATTGTAATTTAACACTGTTTCTCTAGCTACAACAGCTTTTGGTTTGCCCACATGTTCCTTCCGAAACAAAAACTGCCTGTTCAAATTACTGACATCAATAGTATCCAAATCAATCTGAAAGGCAGACTATAATTATAACATATCTTTCGATTATATCTGTTAGATATTATACAATTTCTATATTCTGGAAGCCAGATAGTGCTAAATTCTTCAGTATTTCACATCCTATTCCGCCTGCACCCACAACTAATATATTGGATTTAACAATTGCTTCACGAACTTCTTCACTTAGTATACTTGGCACCGCAGAGAACGTAGCCATCACAATACAATTTACGATATTTAAACGATATTTTAGAAGTAAATACAATCGATAAATGTTAAAGAAACACTACTTAACCAAACAAACAAGCGACGCCGCTTACAAATTCAACACTACTAGCAGTCTTGCCAAATCACGCCAAATTTTACTCACAAGTTACTAAATTGACATAACAACTTCAGACATCACTGCCAGATTAATCCTTAAAATATTTTCTTCAGAAATGGAGTAACATTTCATAATACTCTAAAAATTCTTGATTTTGTTATAAATGGCAGTGTTGCGTTTCGTATTTGAAACACTTATCTGCCCTAAAGAGTATCTGCACCAAGGAAAATTCAAATTTCCCGCAATTATTTTTAAGAAATTAAACATGAAAGCATAAGATTCCCTACATTTCTGGATTAAATTGATAGGTGTTTTAATATTTTTATATTGGGGTTACGAAAAATAATTGCGGGAAACTGAAATTATGGTTTTATACAGATATCTTTTTTCAAAATTTCAATTTTTTACGGTAACACGAGTTAATTTGCATTTGATCTCGATTTGCATATAAACTTCAACAGCAACCTTCATAGAAACAGACCAAAAGTTTGCATTAGGATAACAAAAATTGAATAATTAGCATTATTATAGGATTATGATAAGATTGCAATATATGCACTTATTTTGGTATGTAAAATTAAATAATTACGAATACGTGCATAATGTGGTATAACTTTCCTAAACAAATATGTAACAGTATACTTTAAACGGATCAAGTAAACGACGAAATGTTGAATATTATATTTTATTATTTATAGAATACTAGACATTCAAAAAATATTTTAAATACTGACTTATTTAAGTATCACAAAACAAAATAAAAATCAAGATTTCGTATCACAATAAACCCTGGTTCATCAAATAAAATATAATTTACGTATATCTACATGACTATTAACATAGAATAAATATTTAAAAATACTGTATATAGTTTTAGAGGTATTCATATCATATATCATCATAATATACATATATAATTTTACAGCATTACACATCACAAATTCTATATATTGCGAATAAAATTTAGGGTAATGGCTTGTATTAGAAATTTGAATTGAATTTCAAGCATAAATATTCACCAATGTTTTGGCACTTTTTCTAATATAATACACAGTCGAAAAATATGATAGAATATGACAAGCCAGTATCAATAAATTTTCTTCACACCAAGATAAATTAATTAGTCCTTAAATATAATATTCAAACATAACATTATACTAGATATTTATATACACATTAATTTTGCAACAATAATAATTTAAGTAACTTGTTGATGGGTAGATTAGTATAGTATTTTTTTTGTGCAAGTCAGATATGAGCTATATCATGTTCGACATTTTTTAAGTTATTACGTGAAACGTGATATCATTCTCTTATGTTAATAAGACAGGATGATTCGTCTACGTCAGAAAGCTATCACGACTATATGGATACTCGATCTGGGAGTATTGATAGCCTCTCGTAGATTCACCGTGTGCGACAGCTTGGTACCATTTGTTGGTCAAATTGCTCATTTGACTCTTACAGTCCTTCAATTCCTTTAAAAAAAAAGGGTTATTCATGTAAGCTGCCAACAATGAAGTTACGACTGATACAGAAAGCTTTTTCTTCATTAGCTTTGAAATGCTCAGCGTAATAAGCAAAAACTTTAACATGGAAACCTGTTATTTCTGTACGATGTTTTTTAATCTTTATTTGAGCAGCATTTATTAAGTCAAGTAAAATCGGAATCACTGGTCAAAACACACTTTATTCGTTTCAGAAGAAGAATGACAGTAGTATGAAAGAAATATTGATGATTGTTAACGTTCATATTCAGTATTTGAATGCTATTTTTGTGATATGGAATTCTTTATAGACGGACGTTTGAATAAAAAAAAAACGCACAATGCCTTTATTTTTTGAAAAGCGATCTCAAAAAATTGTTTTTGCACGAATGGTCCGAAAGAAGGGCTGGTTCGGAATGGTAGTATTTTTTTAGGAAGATGAAATTTTGTCGCAAGTGAATAGGAGTATTTTAGATTATCGGAAAGACTTCGAGACACGCTGGCGATTTTTTAACCGTTTGATACCGCAAAACACTTCTCACGAACGTCACTGCGATTTGCCGCTTTACCTTTGATTGCTCGTAATAAAACTGATCTTGGATGCAAGATTTTTGTACACAATTTTCTCGGTTAAAACAGATAATCCCGTTGACAACATTATTTAGTATTAATCGCATTTCTAGTTTCTCTTTTTAATTTATCTACTACAAAAAGGTCATTAATTTAATTAAAAAATAAATGCATTAAAATCTTTTAATTTTTCAAGATTTATACTGTGTAAATACGTTTTAAAAATTAATTGTAATTTTCCTAAATATATTTAATAGTAAAATTACATATGTAATGCTATTGTTATGGCTGGCACTGCAGTATAAATTTAATATAAATTTAATAAATAAATGTTAGCTTATGTGTGATGTGAGCCGGTGAAAAAGGCATCGAATTTTTAAAGCCCGCTCCGTCTCGGAGCAAGTAAAGGAAATAATCATTTGAATTATTTTTAATTTTCGGTCCGTTACCTCCTCCATATTTGTAAAAAAAAAGGTTTATTCAAGAGAAAACTATTCTTCGTAAAAAAAAACAATTTAATTATTGCGCTATCCTCTATAACTTCCCCTTCCTTCTAGTGTGGAAGTTAATTTCGTCATTTAATAAATGATTTATTCACTTTCGTGTGATATACCAGATTCAATCGATGGAATATCAACTGCCAAACACATTCGGTTGATGTGTTTCTGGCAAGCCTATTATGTATCTAACGCATTTAAAACTGATTTTTTTTATAAAAACTAACATAGTATTCGTGACTGGAAGGAAAAATAAAAACCCTAGGTGTTTTAATACTAACGTGTAAGTAACTACCGGTTATAACGCACTATCTAGGTATAAAAAAAATGACTTTTCAATAACAGGATCTACGCTGTAAAAACATACAACACATTTTCGTATTTAGATACTTAGGCAAATTAAGTTAGTGTCTTGTATTAATTTACTGCAACACAGCAGTCCATTTATTGGACCAGAAAAAAAAGGTTTAGTGTTAATTTGAATTTGACGAAAATTAGTTAATGGAGCACAATTATTACTATAATTTTAATGACAAGAACCAGTTAAAGTCTGATGTCCCAAAATTAAAAAAAAAAAACATTCCAAAGAATCATTAAACGTCAAAAAAAAATTTTTTAAACTTTTTGAGTTATTTCTGATAATAATATATTGGTACTGTTTTCGTTTTGAGCATTGTTGTCATTTATTTCGCAATTTTGCGATTTGATCAAATATTACCATTTCAATAATAAACCTGTTACATTTTGTTGTTATGATTGCTTTATTTAATGGACATCTAAGATAGATTTCGATATATCTGTATTTGTAATTGATAACGAAATTGTTGCTATATACACTATTAACTGGAAAACAGAAAATATGTTATAAAGTGTTTTTCGCTACTGTTTTAGTCTGTTGAAATTTTCAAATATAAAAAAGTGATATAGCTAGATTTTAACTTTTGAATAATTCAGGAAAACTCTTACAATTGCATTTACTTAGATCCATTGGGTACATTTTGTAAACATTAGCGGATGGGACGCAATATGTGTAACAAGTTTAATGCCCTAAATGTCCTTGCAAATAAATTCACCTTTTTGTAATTTGATTTAATTTTTCAATTTAACAAAACCTCTTTAAAGTTATTGGGTAAGTTTTAAGCAAAAATTAAAAACGCTATTAAACAAATTAAGTAAGGCGATAAAAAATACAATGAAATTAGAATATATTTGTACTGGTAAAATAGTATTTAGAACAAAACTAGAGGTATGAAAGTCAAAAGTCAAAAGGAATTTCTTATTTTATGTTATTCCAAAGTCGTAAGGGCTAAAGTTGAGATTTGGAGTATGTATTAATGTACAGTAGCTTGTGAATGAATTTCTGGAATTAGAATAAGTTATCTCTAGTTTATTCTAATCTATTTTACCATACAAATATTGCTAATTGCTTGTATTTTTTATCAGCATACAAACAAATAATAATCTGTTTAATGAGCGCTTTTAATTCTTGCTTAAAACTGAACCGAACACCCTTAATAAGTAATTCATAATACATTATAGTCAATACCAGAATATCTACCATCAAATTTAAAGCTTATTGTTGATCCTAGCTACTGCGTCCTCTGACGGAAACATTTGGAATTAAAAAAATATGACTACTTCATTCTCTTGATAATTCTTTATTTAAGATCACCTTTTTTAAGCTTGATAATGTGAGATAAACGTTATTTAATTTCATGCCAATGTTAAAATGGATCCACACCGAGGAGGGGGAGTTAAATGAATAGAAAAGAAATAGCTTTCGTTCAAGTTTATACAGGCATGGAAAATAAGCAAAATTTTGAGGAAAACGAGTAAAGAAAAGTCATACGAAAATTAGTAGTATTTCATTTAATGTTGCTCTTGCAGATTTCTGTTAAAAAACCAAAAAAACATATCCCTTTCTGCTTTTCATTTTTTTGTGAAAAAATAACAAAAATAGTTATTGTTGATATCTATTGTTACTAAATTATTATAGTTACATCAAACGATTTTAATTGCATATAACAACCTAAAATTCAAATTTTAGCCACTTCTTTGATAAAAAAATTTGTTAACTTTGAACTGGGATTTTTTATTCAGTACTGTTATTTCTTTAGGAAAAATATATGATGTACTTTCCTCTATATTTTTGTAAATTTTCAAATTAATAAATTTATTTTATTCCTCCACTAAAAACTGGTTGATTATCTAAAGATATACAACGAAGAATATCTCTCTTTAACTAGTTGAAAAGGTACTGCTGTGATTATACCCACACTACCGAAATAGACAATAAATTTTTGCATCAGCCGGTAACTTCTGTATCGCAAATAATTCGCAAATAAATTTACCTGTTGCGTGAATCTTCTAGTGAAAAACGGGATGAAATATTTCAAATCGTACTTGACGAAACCTTTAATTCGCGCAGACGCGAACGATACTTCAACTTCGCCTTCGGTCGTTTCAGATAGAGTGTCTGACTCTAAAGCTTGGCCCCATTCTCGTCTTACTAAGAGTCACTTCTCTATCCCTCTTGCGCTTACGTAATCTACGGGACGGATTCTTCGTCGCTTGCATGAACTTCAGTAAAGGCATAGTGGAACCCCACCGAAGAATAACGTGGTAACTAATACTATAATCAGCGTGGTCGTGATGATCACGTGTCGAGTTTCATCGCTGAAGTTCAAGTGTAAAGATAAGGCATAAGAAATGGCACCTCTCAGGCCACTGAACCACATAATAAACATCATCTTTTTAGTAATCTGATGCTCTCGGAAACGGTTGACTAGTATTGCGAGTGGGAAAATATTACAAGCTCGTCCAATCAAGCATAATATCAGACTCCATACGATGAGCGCTGGTTCCACTCGGTGCTTAAAGCTAAACAATGCCAACCCCAAATAGGCAAAAACACATGTCTCAGCAATGAACGATAAGGTTCTCAAAGTTTGTTGCATTGTAATTTGAGTAACCGTTGATAGATTAAAATGAGTGTAATGTGACATCACTATTCCACAGAATAAAATAGCCATTATTCCAGATAAATGTAATCCTTCAGCTAGTACATATGGTGCGTATGTAAACACTAACATCATTCCAAATTCCAAGGACGGATTCTTTCGTAGATCTACGTGTTTTAATAATAAAGCACTTACAAGTGCAAAAACAACTCCTATTCCGGCAGACGCAAAGAACATTAGGCAAAACCAATTTATCCCCAAAACAATTGCATCTCCTGTTGATATAGATGGATCGTTTGATTCTAAAGCAGCTGTTGTCAATACAATGGCAATTGCATCATTCAAAATACTTTCACCAAAAACTAACATATTCAGTATTGGATCTACATCCAATGCATGGAATATTGCTACAGTAGCTACAGGATCCACAGCCGATATTAATGATCCAAATGCAAACGATTCTAAGAAACTCAATCGGTAAACCACATCTGCTAATCCAAGAAAATAGATGCCAAACCCAATAACGAAGGCAGATATTGTTGTTCCGATTATGGCAAATACCAATATTGATCCGATATTTTGGAAAAAATTGCCTTTATGTAAATTATAACCCGATTCAAATATAATCGGTGGTAGTAATATCAAAAAGAATGCTGTCGGAGAAAATGCTTCCTCTTTCCTCCAATTACTAATATTCCTATTTGATAGTGCATTCATCGTTAATCCAATTAACGCCCCAAGAAACACTATGACAATACTTTCTGGTACATATTGAAACCCTGTTTGTAGCATTAAATGTATTAATAATATTCCAAGCGCTAACACGCATAGTACAAAAAAGATAGCCATTGAACTACTATGTTCATCCTCAGCAGCACCTTTGTCAGGTAGAACTGGGTTGGCAGAGGCAGTTGTTGAACTGGTATTTGTAGTATTTGTTGCCCCGGTGCTCGCAGGGGTTGAAGATTGTTTAACACCATCTGGTGGGGCACTAATAGATGATGCCAGTGTAACTAACGTAGACAAAGGCACTTCTCCTTTGTTGCAGCTGTCGTGGGAATTACACTATTATTACTTACTATGAGGGGTTTTGGTGGATTCCCGGCCTCGTTGTTTGTAAATTGCGTTTCTACAGTCGGATTCTCTGTACCGTTGGTTAGAGTAGTCAGTGTCAAATCATTCTGTGTCGATATATGGTTGACCATTAACAAAAAGGTTATACTTCCAAATAAATACATTTTCACTCTGATGGATACTCGCATTTAAAACAAGAATTTGTCGTAGCAAATTAACGCTCACATTCTAACTTATAAAAACCGAATGACAATCGCAAGATAAGATTCTAGAACGTTTAACAGTTTTGACATTTTATGAATTTCATTCGTCGAGCCACTTGTGCACTTGTCAATTGTCATCATTACGATGACATTACGAAAACAGGAACTGCTACAAAGTAACAGCTGTAGTAACTGATAACAATCATTTTAAACATGTAGCTGTAGAAATTACCTAAATAAAAATACATTTTTAGGTACCATCTTAAATCCTTCATCACTACTAGTAACTTATACTCTTGCATGTAAAATATTTTATTTAATTTTATTAAAAATGCTTTAATTCAATTCACACTTTCCTAAATATAAACCATCATGGAACTCTATAGCATAAAATGTTTTAAAAAGGAAGAAACATATAAATTCCTTGTTGTAGACAAAGGATAGTTGTCGGAACATGCAATGGAAATAGTGATTTTATCACAAGTTTGAGTAACAGTTACATCTTACTTCTTGCTGTCTTGCTTTATAATTTAACCCTAACCTCAATGTTCTGAAATAGTATTCTAGAATATTAAAAACTATTACAAAATGAGTTTTAAAAATTTCGGAAACTGGTTATTAACAGAGAGAGGAAGAAAAGCTTGTTTCGGTGTAGCTTGTTTAGCTAGCATAACCACTGTTAGTGTTAAATTTTTGCCTAATAGTTTCCTTTTGGAGCAGTATAAAGATGTTGTTCGTTTGTATAAGTTAAATATTGGATGAAATTTAAGATAGCAGAAGAAAATGTACAATAATTATGTTTCTAGAGATGGCTTGTCGGTACCAATTCCGAAAGAAATGAAAAGGCGATTTGATGAAGCAATTGACTTAGTTGGTGTATGTTTATCAGATTTATGAAACACATCTGTTTCCTGTTACTTTTTAAATATTTTGCAGATAGGAGGGGATGAAAAGAGCTTATTCAAGCCAATTACAGTACTTGGGTTTGATATGTTTCATGCTGGTACATCTTATAGCAAGTTTGGTGCAATTATTGGTCTACCCATCAATTTTACATATGAAGATGTTGATAAAATAGATAAAATACAAATTAAGGTGGGCTCAATATACTTTCATTGTTTAAATATAAACCAACTAAATTAATATTTGTAGTTAAAGAATGAGTCGGTACCGTGGGGTACTGAGGAAGCTACCCAACTGTTAAATTCTCTTATACTGTCAGAAAAAGCGCAGCTGTATGCGATTGCAAGAGAAATAAAAACTGCTGATAGCGCAAAGTTAATATTAGATACATTATATCAAACAGTTGCTGTAATATCTTGTTATGCATGCAGTAATTTTCCTAATACGAAATTTAATTTATATGCCAAACCTAGATCAATGAGAATGGTTTTGTACAGTTTTATAACTATTTTTATTTTCGGAAATTATTGCTTTCTAAAAGATTTCACTCAAATGCATTATGAACACGAAGTTGATAAATTTCTGAAAGAAAAGAACCCAGTATTCATAGAAGGTGGGAAGGAATATTATGAAAAAATTCTTCAAAGAAATAAAGCCCTCAGGAAACTATTAGGAAAAGAGGGTGAACACCGATTTAGTGCTTTGGGAAACGAAAATTTCTTTATTAGGCAGAAACATATTCCATTAATACACAGAAAACAATTTTTTGAAGACAATTTAGTAGGATAATTATTAGACGTTGTACGATATATTGTAAATAAAATTTAATATGTATAGTTTGGTTTTATTTTCCTATCTATATGTACTTATATGAAAATGTATTCTAAGCATATGGCATATAAGCAAAATAGCAAAGGTACAAAGTGATCAGCAGTTACAGTTTACAGCGTTGTTTTACAATTATTTCGGTATTGTTCGAAATATATCAAAGTTTTATTTGCGTTTTGTCTGCTGCTGTACGTAACGTACGCACAGAAGGACATACGAATAGTGGAACAACCTGCATATCACTATTATATATAATATAAATGGATGTATATTTTTAATATTAGAAAGTTTTGTGGATTTAAATAATATCTTCAAATTTATAAATCGACTAAACTCAGATTCCAGAGTTTAAAAAATTTTGCGAAAACAAAGTAGAAAGTCCGAGACCTGTATTTTCAATGCAGGCCAAGAAAACATTGTACAATTTTTTGGTATTCTATATTCAAAATTTTTTATAAGGTTTTCGCCAAAGTTTCATTCATATATCAAACATTTTAAAATTTGCGGTGTATCTAGGGAATTTTCACGTCGATGACTTAGTATTTAATACCAACTTATTGTTTAGTGTTTTGGTTTGGTTAACTACTCTACGTTTTGTGAAATATATTGTAAATAAACCGTACAAATAAATAGTGGAAACTAGTAATGATAGTTTTTACTGTAAATATAACAGATGCAAGTTACTTTTCGGCTTAAGTTCCCGTAGAATGGACTCTGAGAATGCGAAACAGAATGGCAGTGCAGATGCTGAAAATCTAAACTTGAGCTTGGACATGGGAGACGACATCAAATTAGACGAAGTTAATTACGAAAGTGATTTATCATCGAGCAGTTCGGAAAGTTCAAGTGCACCTAGCATTAGTTCAGTGAGTTCCGCATCGTCGGCCGCTAAAGGGCGCCGCTCCCGTCACAAGAGGGGCCACTCCAAAGATAAATCGCCATCGCCAGCTGCTAAAAGAGCACGTTCTAAAGACGCGAAGGGAAAGTCGTACGATTATTTGACGAAATTAAATTACTTATTCCGCGATGCTAGATTCTTTGTTATAAAATCAAATAATGCAGAGAATGTGACACTCTCAAAGGCAAAAGGGGTTTGGTCCACTCTTCCACAAAACGAGGCCAACTTAAATCAAGCTTATCGTGAATCTAGGAATGTGTTACTTATATTTTCTGTCAAAGAAAGTGGGAAATTCGCCGGTTTTGCGCGATTACATGGCGAATCTCGTCACGATGTTCCACCAATATCATGGGTGCTACCACCGGGGTTATCGGCGAAAGCTCTGGGTGGTGTCTTCAAAGTGGACTGGATATGCCGTAAGGAGCTCCCATTTAGTAGCACAATGCATTTGTATAATCCATGGAATGAAGGTAAGCCTGTGAAAATTGGCAGGGACGGTCAAGAGATTGAACCACGTGTGGCTGAAGAACTCTGTAGATTGTTCCCAGAAGATGAGGGAATTGAAATAACACCATATTACGTTTAGCTAAGGAAGCAGCTAAGAAAAATGGTTTAAGGGGACGAGATGGTCACAGACATCCAAAAGCTAGGATGCCAATTGCTGCCAGAACGTCGTTTGGTTTCCGTGGACGCGGTTCTTCATATTCCAGGCGAAAGTTTTTTCTTACATCAAGAGGACTTACTTCATCCAGTTCAGTATATAGACGATCTGTGTCGCCGAGGCCACGTGATCGTTTCTCATTATTTTACGACCGTGATTCACCTCGTCCTTACACTGCAGCCGCTGCAGAAGCGTATGTTGCCGATTATATGCGTACGATGCAGCACCAACTGCCGCCTTTGCCATACGTACCACCTCCAGGCTTATATACAAGTGCTTACGAAAGCTTACCGCCCCCGAGGTACTACGATGGACTACCGCTGCCAGAATATCCATCTTCTCGCATTAATTCATATTCTGATAAACGATCATATGATAGATCTGTAGACGAATTTCTGTGGAGGACCAGTGAACGTTCTCGTGATCGAGACAGGGAGAGCCGTCATCGCTATAGAGATCGATTATAATTTATGCCGTGCAGGCATAAATTAAGGATATATGGAGTATATTTTGTTTTTATGAAAGGAATATAGTGATGTGTTTAATTAGTGTAAAGCTATAATTAATTTATAAAGTTTCTATCGTGTTTAGTGTACTTTGGCTGATGGAAGAAACTTTATTTTTTTTCTTTTCAACACTTTGTACATACTTCATGGTAATTTTAAAGTAATTTTAATTATTATCCTTGGAATTTGTCAAATTATGATTCGTATTCAAACATTTTTGTAATAGCAACAATTTTTACTTTAGTATATTATTTGTATTGTAATTTAGTTTTAAAATCTTATTTGTACATTATAACTATGTTAAACAATGTCAATAAAACTATTAAACGTATTAGGAATTTAACATTATTTGAAATTTTAAACCATATTTATTGTGGAAATTGCAGCAAAAAAAAATACAAAAACATATAGAACCATATATTAAAAAAACATAAAAGTGGTATTTTTTTTAGAATCGAAACATATTTCAAATGTGGTCTTATGCTAAATTAAAATAACTAAACAAAAAGTAAAAATATACAAGCGTTTAACCAACGTACAGAATGAGTATTCTCAAAGTTAGAGCAAAACAAGAAGAGTTGAAAGTTGATATAGTATGTTAAAATACAAGTTTTAGCGTATTTTTGCTTTACAAAGCCAATTTTGGTAAAAAAAAGAGACAAAACAGTTTTATGAAATCAGCCTTTTATGCCACTTTTTCTCTTACGGTAATTATCAATTATTGAGGAGCTTATGAGAAAACCAGATACCTAATACCTATATGTCAAATAATGAAATAATCATATTCTTCAAAAATAAAGAGAAATGATAAGCTTGAACTCACATCTATTGCATTTCTGTGAAACTCCCCAATTTTGAATTGATATTTTATTTTAAATTACACAGGATTTTTCACTTAAATGGGAAATTTATTGTGTAGACATTCTGAAATGCGTGAAATAATGGCAGTTGATAAATATCTCGACCCCAAAAAGTACATAAAAAAAATCTTAGAAAAATGCTGTAGTCAGGTGCGGTAGCACTTCTTTCGATGGCGAAATTGCTTCCGCTGAAATAAGAAAAAGCCAGAGTGACGTAGATAAAGCGTCCGTAAGGTTTCGAAGATTTTGAAGCCACCAAACTAGCATTATTAACGATATTTACAAAGATACTTTTAGTGTTATAAAAATAAAGTATTTCACACTTATCTATTTACATTTTCTTGTGGCATCCATTTAGGGGACATACCTACGTTACAAAGATTCCTTCAAAAAAGAAGGAGGTTCTTAATTAATTTACTGCGTATTTTTTTATTGGAATTCTCAATTAATTCCAATGATTCTATTATTTATCTTTCAATAACTGCATTCTGGCCTATAAATTATTCAAGAACCGGTACCGTTTTTCTTGGTATTTATATAAAAGCTTTTTTTTTTAAGTTTTTGGTAGAGCCTGCATTTTTTTATCTACGCCACTGGTTAAGACGAAGAACAAAACAATACCACGTGACAAAATTAAATTATTAAAATATAACAGGACAAAGTTAACAGATCATTTATGCCTGATTTGTGGCAAAACTAACCTATTCATATTGTATAACATTTGTCGCTTTGTTGTTTATGACTGCTTCTTTTTATTTGTATACCGTATTGCCCTGTTGGCAATTTTAAGGTTAGGTGCAACTAATTTCAAATATTGAACTTTGAGGACATTTATATTATTATAGCGTTAAATGACTACAATTGGGGCAATTTACCCATTGAAGACCACTATAGAGGAAAACACTAAATTGGCATAGCTGAAGAATTGGTTATATTAATTTGTTTTGACAGATTTTGATTTTTTCGTATTTACGTCTTTATTTGATTTTTATCGAATCTGATTATAGTTTCAAATTCACTCGGAACAACTTATTTCACATTCCGTTATTTCCGATAATACCTACCGCTAAATTCAAATTTAAGTTTTTATAGCAAACAATACCTAACCTATCAATAACATATTGATTTACATGAAATTGGAATTCGAATTAATAATTCTTATATTACAGGATAATTTCAAATTTGATATTATATAGAATTATGTAGATATTAATATTTAAAACTTTACAAATTAGTTTGCGTTTATGACTTTATGATACGAAACAAAAAGAATAATAGATTATTATAATAAGCACACACCGATCATGTACTATATGTGTACATCTCTTTAACAAATATATAAAATGCAACTCCATTTCAACTTCATATTTACCAATTGTTATTAAACTAATATTTTTCTAACTGTACCGAATGCCTCCATTTGTGGCAGTGTACTCTACAGAAACGTAAAATCAATTATTATTGCAAATAGTATTACATTTTTGTCCGTCTACTTGGCTAAATATGTCGAACAATACAGGCTTTTTTACCATAACCGTGGAAATACTGGAAATCAAGGAATTTATGTTAAATTTAAATACATGCATTGTCCTAATTCAACGATATTTTCACTTAACGCAGTATAGCACGCTTACGATATATTTATTTCCGTTGCATTTTTATTGCATATAAGAACAAAAATGGTTAAATATACTACAAAAAAAGAATACGGAATAATATTTGTCGCCAATTACGAATACAAAGTTCAAAACATCTGTCTGATAGATACTACAGGTAGATACGTAGATCAGAACTCGTAATATTTCGCGAATTGCCGCGCATACGCTAGCTCGCCATTGGTCGATCCGGTTCCCGTTCGAAGCGGAGGTCCTGCGCCTGGAGTCATTCGTCTTTGCTTCGGCTTCGGGTTGTTGCTCTCGCTGCTCGATGGTTGTCATACAATATTCTTTAGTTGTAGTTAACGTTTTTCCCTACCGAATGTCAAACGAATAAAACACAACAAAATGACGGAATCAAAGTGCAATTACCGCGAAGTTCGCGTCCGCCGTTCAGTGTTTTCGTCAAGAAATTAAACGTATTCAGTGTATGTGTGATGTTTTGTACAACACCCCAAAACATTTTAAGTGCCCGCACCGTCGTCGATGACAGCTTGATGATATTCCTTGCGTAAAATTGAAGAACCAGAAGATGTAAGAGAACTCGCGTGCATTTTGAGTTAAATAACAGGTATGTTGTACGTGTTTGTTGTGTTTGGAATTCCATATCTAGTTTTTTATGCGCTGGCCTTACGGTTATTCGGGCAAGGGTGTGCATATTTCATGACCAGAATCGTCGTCACAGAATGCAGAAGAGTCCTGTTTCAATTCCAAATTTTCGATGTCCACAAAATCGTATTTGGAGAATTGAACTTTTACAGAGGCGTATATTCAGGACACCAACCATAAATGTCAATGCTGAGGTCACTTTTAGTTGCCTTTTTTTTGGAACTGAAGTTTTGATTTTGTGTAATTGAGTTAATCCTTTTAAGTATTAGAAAAACATATTTTTATCTTGATTTAAGTTAGATAATATGTTTACCATTTCATCTATTTACTAATTACATTTTAATGGACCGGTGTATACATTATAACCTCCTTATTACACTATCATATGAGTATGTTGATGACTGTTGATTATTATTGTCCCATATCATCTTTGTTTGATGTTTTGGTGTTTCCATATAGTCACTAATAAATAATGTGTCTATAAATTCATGATTCCTATTCAAATTTTACGTGATTTAGATTAAAAAAAGTACTTAATCAGAAATACTGAATTTAATAGTTATGAATTGCATTTTTTTTTCATATATTTTTATTAAATAAAATATATACAGTACTTTTATTAATTCGAATTATTTATTCCAATTTACAAAATCTAAAAAGGCTTACGATTTTTAACTTTCATGAACACTGTAATAAAAATCAAACATCTTGATTTATCTTGGCATGGATGGTATGATTAGCTGTTTCGGAGCCCAGATATTTTTAAAGCAAATATTCTATAATTCTATATATTCAATTCTTAATTTAAATTAGTAATGCACCTACCCTCTTATAACTGAATCAATTCGGATTTTAATTATTCCTCTGATTTGGATCAGTATGAGTTGAAGACGTATTTTGTAAACATCCGGCTGTTAAAGCTCGTTTAAACATTGGTTCGTTTGGCTTGTGGGCCGTACGAGGTCCAGAGAATGTTAGTTCAACAGTTTGCTTTTAGTTCGGTGTGTTTATGTATTTGTGTGTGTGTACACTTTATGCCCGTGCAGAGGAGGGTCTGTTACGTTTGTTGGATAGAAATAACCAAAACAAACTATTGTTCATGGACAAGGCCTGATTTTAAATTTAGCCAATAGCATTTGAATTGATTGTAGATTATGATAAAAAATTCTTTCTCATTCCGTGTAAAAACCCTAAAGTTTTATAACAAACATTGACAAAAAATACGCGTTAGAAAAACTTATAATTACGAATTTAAAATTTATCCAAGGTTGGCATCTATATTCAACAATGTTATATAAAATGGTTAAAATCACGGTGTTGATGCAAATGCTTTTTTATAACTGCTAAATTTGCCGGTTTACAGAATTATAGAATAAGAAATAAATAAAAATACATTAATAAGTAAATTATTTGTTTGTCACAAAGCAAAATTCCTGTGTAGTGGCAGTTTCTAAGAATATATATTTGTATACTACATGTTAGTGCCTTACTGCGAGAAACTTTTCACATTTCCTGGTTCTAAAATTATATTCTGCTCCACACTGCCAACATATTCAAAGCATAATAAATTAATTTGAAACAATGTGTTTTTATTTATTTGTCTTCTTTGTCGTGGTGGTAAATTTGTATAAGTTTACAGCTACTGTAGTTATTTCTTCATTCTCAATACTTACCGTGTATACCTATTAATCTCTATTTGTTATAATTAACCAAATCATAATGCAATGGATTTAATCCTTTGCTCATATAATGGACACTTCTACAGTTTTACTGTAGTTTAAGTTTTATTATTAGTGGTATTGTTTGAAAAAATATTCCACTTTATCAAGTAGCCTTGGAACAAGAAAACTAGCTGCTTGCAAACAATGATTATTTAGTAAAAAAGCGACGTTGCCTATTTCCTATTAAAGTAATAATTACTGGTTCTTTAATTTCGTTATACTTAACTGGGTTTGATAATTCAATACAGTTGTCCTCGTTCAAGTTTTCCGTATTTTCCGTGTACGGTTTTGATTATGCCAATGAAACTTTCATCTGTTTTACTTTGCGTAATCGTCCGATTAATATATAGATATATAGTAGCCACTGCCCAAGATCTATACGGTTATGGAAATTGATTGCTCGTAATGAGTAACTGTCGGCAAAATCAAAATAGGTATTTACTACAGTAGATACATCATTTACGGGCTGGTTAAGTTAATTAAATTGGTCTATTATAATTTCATGGAATCGCCTTGTTTATTTATAAATGGATTGGGTCAAGCATCAGAGGCAACGACCTATTATTTTCAATACTTAAATATTCTGCGTATTCCACGTTACGTATATTGTGAAATAGACATAGGATTGATTGGCGAAATTAATTAATATGCAGAAAGATATTGTCATCGTGGAAATATTTCATTTCTTGACAAACATTTTATTGTAATTACAAGCATGTAATCATTTTTTTTTATTGATTAATCAGTAATACACGGTAATGTATATTTAATGAAAGATAACATCTGTAGGATATTAAACAACTTATTGCGACCTAGTTCGTATTTGACTTATGTTTCAGATATAGTTAGGAGTGAAAGTATATTACATTCATTTTGAACTTTAACGATTATATTAATTCATGTTTTGGGTATTATAGTAAATAAAATAATTAAACTTTGTAGTAACAGCGAAATTATATCTATTTTATTTCCTAATTTTTAAGCATTTTTTTCTGGCCGTAATTGTCCACCTAGCCAGATTTAAATTGCGCGCAATTATTCTTAGTAACTTCAACGTTGCAAACATAAAATTACCTACTATTTTGTTCTACATTGATAGTTATTTAGTGCCTTTACCTTGAAGTTACTAAAAATAATGGCGGTAAATTTAAATTTGGCTATTAGGGTGCATCCATTCTTTGATTCCGCGATTACTTTAACTAATCAAGCGTGAGGCAAAGTTTAAATCCTTCAGACGAGATTAGAGTGTGCTCTCAAAACGCTTATCTCAGAAGCTTGCTCACAAAGCGTTTCCTATGAAATTTGGTCTTGAAAAGAAAGAACATAGAAGTATCAATAATTGGATGACCCTAGCCCTATCAACGTTCTAAAGCACCTATGTAAGGGTGCGCGCACTGTAGAAGTTTAGGAAGAAACATTATCGTACATGTCAAATTCAGTGAGTGTGACTCCGCAAGTATGGCCGCATTTAGTGCTCATAATAAAGTTGAAACCGTTTTAATACATGGTGATAATTATCATACTTGTCGAGAAAGGTCAGATATTTTCAATGCAAGACATCCAGACAAAAACATCCATTATGCAACTATGGCAAAAATCCTTAGCAGTTTTAAGCAATCCGATTTAGTGCAAAACAAATATGAGTAGCACACAGCAGAAATGTAAGTTAATGGAGAGAATGAATTAAATATTGTTCTGTCATTTGTAGAGGATTCTAAAATGTTGTTGTCTAAAAACGCAAATAGTGATGAACGTTTCAGATCCCTCGATTAGAAGGGTATTTAAACTACATAATTTTAAACCATATAAGTCTCGACTGACCCACACTCTGAAAGCGAGAGATTTAGATGCTCGATTGGTTTCAAGGACAAGTTGAAAACGACCGAATTCTTTCAAAAAAGATTCTATACTCAGATGAATGAAGAAATGGTGTATAAAGAGAAACTATTCAGAGGGACATAGAGTGTATTGAGGAAACCGTTATTAACTGCATCCAAAGAATAACTCCCCAAATGCTGAGAAATGCATGTGTATCAGAAAGTGCACAGAAGAACAATGAGGTGCATAGAAAATGGTGGGGACCATGTAGCTTAAAATTGAGCAGTTTTTTCATTACATACTTATAGGTTTACTTACAAGGGAACCTCGCGAACTGTAAATCGCAGATTTTGATGAAACTTTGTCAGTTTGTAGACTCCATGGAGAGTTACTCAAGAAAGGTTTCCGTTGCTGCGGAACTTCAACTTTAGGGGGTGCAATTCCCCTCGCAATTTGACCCAAATTTGGTTTTTTCTGAATAACTTTTAAACGGTAAGAGATAGGAAAAAAGTTTCAATGGCGTACTTGTACCGTTTAGTCAGTCCTTTTGACTGGTATAGATATTTATATACAGGGTGTTCCAATAAACGTGGAGTGACGTATGCTATGCTTATTTTATCGAATTTCAGAAATCAGTTATAATGGCCTTTTTGTGATCAAATAGTCTATAGGAAGGTAATTTAAAAAGTTATACAGGGTGTGTACAAAAATATAAATTTTAGCATATTTCCTTATTCTAAGGAGATACTCTGTATACTGTTGTATGTCGAAAATCAGTGTGAACGTATACTAGCCGCTAAATGGTTATATGTGATAGTTTTCGAGTTAAGGTAAAGTCAGGTAAGTGTGTAACCGGGGCAAATGTGTAGTTTGTTTATATTTATTTTTAAAATTGAAATACGGACGTCCTCTTGTTATAATACTAATGTACTAAACTTCATACTAGTTTTACAAACAAAAGTTCGCATCTCCTAACGTGTAATAACTTGAATATCTTGTGAATATATCGAACCTTATTAAACAGGCATCAGTTTAGTATTACACTCTTGGCCGAACTAAAGGATAATGCTATTTTAATATATAAAATGCGGAACGATTACACACTTGCCCCATTTTGCTGGGTAAGTGTGTAGTATTGACAGTGTTTAAGATTTCTTTTTTTTCTAGTAAACCGTTGATAATTATAAAGAGTGTATCTATTGAAGGCTTTCAGCTGAGCATATATTACGTACTTCTATGTGTAAAATTTATCAAAATGTCTTATTATGTGAACAGTGTTACATTTTCTTCGCACTATGCAATTTTTATTACACACTTACCTGACTTTACCTTATACGTGTTTTCCCGCAGCCGATATTATTGGCAAAATTGTGTAGGTATGTGTTGTGGCCGATACAGGATGCACAGTGCATGCAACAGCTTTGCTTCCAATGTAACTTAAGGTACGACCAGAATACAATTCCAAATTAAATCCACTTTCGTCTGTTTTATAGACATTTTCTGCTCCACATGCTTCGATGTACGGTATTGCAGAATTGACAAAGTTTGTAGCCATCGCTTCCAGTTTCTCTTTTTCCTGTCCATAAGTTCGACCAACATATTTAGTTATCTTTCAAGAGGTAATTTTATTGTTTCTTTTAAATTGCAAAATCCAGGTTTTAGATGCTCTGAAATTTTCCAGCCTAATGATTGCGTTTGCTTCTAGCGCCCACTGCCACAGGTCTATATCGTGGCGTTTTTATCCATAGCTGATGAAAATTTACATAATACATGTTTTGCAATTTCCAGCCATTTATCCCTATTCCTTCCACCCGTTTCTATGTATTTTTCCCATCTGTACAGCTGCTGAACCGATGTTACTTTCCTAAATTTGCTTTTTACAGAACTTAACGATCGTCGCTTTGATTTTGAATGAGTCCAAAACTCAACAGCTCTCCTTTTGTAACCTGGAGTAATACTATCATCTTCCAAAGCGCATGTCTCCTCGTACTCTTCTTCAGCATCTTCTAAATCGTAGGACGATGAAGGCTATTTCAATAACTCGAGGACGATTCATACCTTCAAATTCTAATGCTTCTATTGTTTCTACTGCGAACGTTGTTTCGCGAACACTTGTATCGATTAGAGTTCTCACGCATCATGCAATTCTATTCACTGAGATTATTTTGTGTTATTTGGTTTTCATTATAATTATATGAAATATTAGCAGATGAATAATATTTGCTGGATTGATATGAACCATGTTAGCTACTGCCACTGCAAAACTATATGAACTGAATTTAAATAAAAATTGGGTTCTTATATACATTGCACCGAGGGATATGTGTGCCAAGTTATTCTGGCCAATTGTCCCGGATAAAATTAAAATATCTGTGAGACGTTCGCTACTACATCTCTCCAAAAATAGTAAAAGCAAGCAATTAGTGTACTATGTGACCTATTGTTTTCATCTGCCTGCTGTCGGGGATAATAGAATAAGGAATACGCTAAAATGAAAACTATTTCATGTACACCATTTTACACGTTTAAATTTACACTATCCTATAGACTATTTGATCACAAAAAAGGGCATTATAACCGATTTCTGAAATTCGATAAAATAAGCACAACATACGTCATTACACATTTATTGGAACACCCTGTATATAAATATCTATACCAATCGAAAGGGCTGACTAAACGGTAGAAGTCTGCCATTGAAACTTCTTTTCTATCTCTTACCGTTTAAAAGTTATTCAGAAAAAACCAAATTTGGACCAAATTGCAAGGGTGAATTGCACCCCCTAAAGTTGAAATTCCGCAGCAACGGAAAGCGTTTTTGAGTAACACTCCATGGAGTCTACAAACTGACAAAGTTTCATCAAAATCTGCGATTTACAGTTCGCGAGGTCCCCTTGTTAGTTTTATGTGATAGTGCGTTGTTTTTTTTTTCGAATAGATGGCTGTAATTTAGCATCTGACATTTCCTCTCAGTTCCAACTTTAGTAGATAATGAATATTTTGCAAAATAAGGGTACTGTACTCATTAACAATTTTGACGTTTTATATTTAAATAAAAAATTGATATTTGAATTCTGATAGGTACATTTTGAGTTTTAAATGTCGCAGAAACGTTTTTATGATGAATAAACTTTTCTGAGAAATTAATAATAAAAAAGTTTGCCATTTGTGTCCAACTTTCTACTAGATACTATATGAAAGGAACAAATTCGTTTAAAATTCAGGAAATTATTTTGCAGAAAAACGCTCGGACGCATCGATTAGTATTTTTAGTTACGAATATCTTGACATAAGAAAATTGTAGACAAGGTGTCTAAAGAAAAACATATGCAGCCATCATAGTTTTTTTTTAATGGAACACTGTATATTATGCCATTTGTGAATTATACGGGAAATTCTGAACACTTTTTGAATATTATACCATATCTCCAAAATGAGCGATTTTCGGAATAATGACCCCTGAGATGTGATAAATTAATTAATGAAATAAAATGTTTAAATTTTCATTCTTTGACCATTAGGTGGTCAGAAACATTGATTTTGAGAGTTGAATAAATGTCAGAGTATATGAATTAAATTTTCGTCTTTCCTATTGTCGACATTTTCTGTAAATTCGTCTTGTCATTGATAGGAGTTCAAATGATCAAATAGGTGTTGGTTGACACGTATTGTGATCCAAATTATAATTCGAAAATGGTGATAAAAATTGTTAGAAAAAAATTTTGCATACATAACTTACTTGCCAACATTTTCACGTTTCAATAAACGGTTTCCCAGGTGGTTTAGTTATATCAAAACAAATTATCAAATTAATATTTGGGATAGAATAAGCTTGGTAGCCAGTTATAGCGAAATTTAATATTAATTAGTTAATTATATCTATCGGGAGGTATCGCGTGTTCAAAATCGGGTCTATTAATCCCTAAGAGAACGTTCCATTAATTAGATCGTAAATAAAGAGGTGTGCACTCGATCGAATATCGTGCAGGTTTATATATATATATTTAGTTAATTATGTGCTCTAGTAGTTGCTTCGAAAATTAACTAGGGCTTTTGTGATATTTCATTGAGTAGTTGTATTTATTATTGCTATATTTTCTGTAATTTACATTATGTATAGGATTATAAGTGTTTTGTCTATTTAATGTTTTTTATTGGTGAGCATAGATTCAAATATTCACTGTATCTTTTCTAATAAGTTTGAGCACTTTTATTTATTTGGTATAAGTTTTCTGTGATGTGTTCATTCTATGGTGACCTAGTTAACATTAAATTTTTTTTTTCATTACCGTGCGATTTTTAGTTTAATTCAATTAAGTTATTAACAATGTGCACTAGTTACAATAATAATTAGTGCGATATAATATATAATAGTTCATTGAAAATCATGTGATGCAGGCCAATCGATTAAATTCCATTCTTGCTTATCATTTCACGTTCATCTTGTACAATGCGCTACTACTATATGTGTTTATATAGCTGCAGTATATAAGTATATACAATCTAAAGTACTCTACGTATGTATACAGAAACATACATATCCTTATTAGAATACATGCTTTGCGTGTGTTTGCGAATGTATTTGTGATTGAATATATGTGATGGTTGTATACATCAGGCTTAATATAATCCCATAAGGACGAATAATGGGAAATCGAGTACCGGTTTGCTCTGAAAACCTACATAGGAGAAATATCAATTACACAGGTGCTCCTATATCCATGCAATTCTGTTGTTACACACAGTGTGAAATTATAGACGTAATTACAACCTTAATGTATTTATATGCGATAAATATACGCACGTTGTAGGGAAATATACGCCGTAAAAATTTGCTAATTAATACTAATACGATTAAACAATTATCTAAACGATGAACGTAAACCAAGAACTATCAAGACATTTTATTTGTCAAGAAATATTGGTATATGGATCACTTTCTTAGAAATGTATCTTTCTATAGTCCGTCCTATATTGGTTATATTGTAAAAACAGATTTGAATAAAAAGGTTATCAAGATAATTATTTAAACAAGAATTAGTATTTATTATCGTTTATTACTAGAGCTGTTTGTTAGATAGCAATTATCTCTATTCACACTTCATTCATCCCAAAACTATTTTTATACTATTATTATGTATTATGTTTTTCGATTTACAATAACTGTTTATTTTAAAAATTGAAAAAAGTACGTATGCTAGAATTATTGTTTATACCACATCAAAATATACAACACAAATAGATTGTTTTTTTTTCTTCTTTTTTTTGTATTTATTTTCAGGAAAACACGTAGATTTTATATGTTGTATTATGTTTACAAATACTTATAAAAGTATGCTTATAACAAATTAAAAATCATTTTTATAATTATAAGAATATGATTAACTTATTATGTCGTATGACCAATAAGGAAGATGATGATTAGATCGATGTTAAATTAATAATAAATTCTTTTGGTGCATCTTGCATTTCATTTAATTTCAACATATCTTCCTCAACTGAAATTTGTAAAATTAAAACTCATTTTGTTAAATATTACGTTATACCTTTGATAACATGTTTAATGTATAGTTTTGCCAATTCTCTGCAGAAACATTGTCGCATCCTTGCTGGATACTTTAAATTCTGAATTATAGTGCTTAATATTTAACCATCGCCAATACCATGTCAATGGGATTTAAGGTGCAATGGTATGGCGACACTCTTAACACGGTATACCCCAGTTGAGCAATACGTCAGATAACATAACCGTAACAAAAGGTGTGCCACAAGGTAGCATACTAGGTCCTTTACTATTTCTCGTTTACTTTAATGATATTTACAAACACAAGCCCACCTCTGTTGTAAGTAACTTTTCAACTGTGAATTACGCGGACGATACTACTTTTTTAATAACTGGTAGTACACTAGATTATCGATCGAATGTAGCTATTGCTTTGCGATTCGTCGGCTTAGAGATATAGTAAGTTGGCATGTGCTTCGTGTTATGTATTATGGTTGCTGCTACTCAAACATAAAATATGGAATCGTTGTTTGGGGTGGTGGTAGTGACTTAAACAGAGTTTTTTTGATACAGAAAAAGATTTTACGTGTGATTAATAAACTCGAGTACTCACACTCTTGCAGAGGATTCTTCAAACAAACTAACATTTTAACTGTATATGGTATTTACATTTTTGAATTGCTAATCTTATTTAAAAACAAATACTTATTCGAGGATAATGAATTACAACATGAGTATTCTACAAGGTTTAAAACCGATTATCGCTACCCGAAGCACCGACTCACACTAAGTGAGAACAATTTAGAATATAATTGTCTGAGGTTCTATAACAAATTGTCATCACATATGAAAACTGTAAAAAATTGTCAACATTTAAAAATTATGTATACAAATTATTACTAGAAATAGAGCCATATAATGTGTAGAGGAATTTCTAACCTCAAATATACATTTACAAATAATTGCTCTTAACCTGACGTTTGCATTGTTCCTTTTGTATTGAAACACTTTGAATTGAATAATAAAACTATTCTATTCTACGTTCATCCAGTACGTATTTATTGTACTGTTTTTTTTTGTTGTGCTAAAATATAAACCTTCTTCTCTGAACATATTTGTCTGCGTCAACCATTGTATAATCGTTTTTCCAGCTTTCGATAGGTATTTTTTTCTTATGTGACAACTGCAAGCGGATCTTTGGCTCAAATGATAGGCAGATTTTAAATTTAACAATGTTTTAACATTTTAATGTCTTTTTCAAGTTATTGTAAAGTATGAATTATTAAACTAGGGACTAATGACTTTCGTTAAGTAGGTATATATCGCAACATAATGTACCTCAGTCAACTCCAGATTACACGTTAAAAAGTTGTATAAGCCGATAACACATTTACATTTATGAACAAAGAATATATTGATAGTAGTTTTTTTTATAAAAAAAAAAAAACTGATCTGTTTAAAATAAATTCGTAATAGAGAAAAAAAAACTGGCATTAACTCAAGAGACACAGAAAGATAATAGAAATTGACAAATGATAGGAACAGTGAATGATCACCGATAGCCACCTCATGATAGAAAAAGATAGATATGTAGGTACAATCGCCGACATTATTATTTAGCATTCGAACGATTGGCTCGACGCTTTGATGGTGCTAAATATTAATGTCGGTGACTGTACATGCATATAAACAAGTATAAAATGAAAAAAGATGCATCTATAGTCGATAAGAACAATTCTTCTTTTTAAAAAGTAGTCCGATTTGTGCCAGTACAATAACTGTTTATCGCACACTCTACAAACTATTTTGGCACCATCATAATGTAAATCCTGGGAATAAACTGATATATTTTTCTACATTATGAAACAATGGTCGTTTATTCTAATTTTCTACGCCCGACATTGTGTTACATTTAAAATGTGTAAAACGTTAAAGGGAAATTGTACTATCTCGCATCAAGACTCGACTAACACTGATACTTGATACTAGACACACGAATCGGAGGGAGTGATTTTACTGCCTTGAAGATATACTATGGTACACGCTTCGGCGGTACATATACTAAAATTGGAACGATACAGAGAAGATTAGCATGGCCCCTGCGCAAGGATGACACGCAAAATCGTGAAGCGTTCCACATTTTTGAAAGCATTGAAAATATTAATATGAAAGGCTCTCCGTATATTGGTGAGATAATCTCTTTATATAAAACTTTAACTGATATGGGTAAAAACATAATTTTCATTTGGATAAAAAGCTATTCCAAGTTGGTATGTCACGAAATTGTTGATAATCTTGCCAAAGAAGCTAGAAACAGTGGTAGGCCGTACCAGCACCGTGTACCATGCACAGACGCCGTTTTAGAACTTAAGTCAAAATGAAAATTAAAGTGGGAAAGGCAATATCAGATGGCATACCAGGAAAGACCCACCAATTATTATCCTATTTATCCGAAAATTAAAAATAAGCATTGAATAGATGGTGTATATGTAAAGAGAAATATGTATGCTCAAATTACGATATTAGCATTTGATCATGGTAGATTTCCCGCACACCTTAAAAAGATTAAGATTGTAGATACAGACCTTTGTAAATTCTGCTCAGAACGGGCTGATATTATTTGGCTGTCCAGAAACGATAATTAAAAGTAACATCTTATATAAAGATTTAATAAGGATGGGAGTTCAGGCACCAATGAATATTAATCATATTTTAAGAACACAAAATGTCAATATCTTCCAGCGTCTACATAGTTTTTTAAATGAGGCAGGTATTAAAATTTAGATTGATTTTTCCTTGTTTGTTTACTGTTAGTCACCCGATCGATCCCGGGTGTGAAAATTTTGTGTTTGTATATCCTTTCGTTCATTCGGGTTTTTAGGTAGCAGCAAGTGGCTAATGGGTGATACCAAGGCCATTAATAATAATAATAATAAGATATACTATGGCTAAACGTTCTGCATAGCGCGAGGCGAGTGCGGCTCGTGTAAGCAGACACGTCTGACCACTCCATTTATGACTTGCTTTTGTCAACAGAGTTATTCCAGTGTAGCGATAATATAATATTCTGTGCGATATTTTTGTTTGTATTTTCCTTTTTTAAATTAACTTTGAAAACAAAAGTTTTGTCATAACTAGTACATGTACTAAATAATGACAAAACACTATTTTAAGTGTTAAAGAAAATAATAATAAAAAAAAACATAACATAACTTATAGTATATATATAAGTCCATGAAAGTTTTCTTCGTGTTTCCTGAAAGAAGACCTCCTTTTTGAGGGCTTCAAGAATATTTAATATTTTTGAAACTAATTAAAACTTACTGGACGGTAAAAAAAGTAAGTCGAAGTATTGTCCAAAGAAATTCTTTTTGTAAAATATCAAATTGGTTGGTCAAACAGAAACGGAATAAAATAAACAAAAAAGGAGCTTGAGAATCATTTGTTTGTGTCCAAGTCCCTATAGCTGACTAGAGGGTTGGAGCTTTGCAACTTAATAAGGCACAACTTTTTATATAAGTTATCCAAGATCAAAATGGTCATTCTTGGCTATATTAAACGGGATACCCTGCTTATTTTAACTACACATAACTCAAAATTACATTTGCATCAATCCCTGTACTTATTTTTACCGATTACTGCAATATTTTTTTTTTATATTTTAAGTACTAGTATAGTAGTTAGCTAGTACTTGTAAAAACCTTGATTTTTTTTCTACATTGGAACACAATTTTAATTGTTTCAAGCTCAGTCTTAATTTATACGCATTCTACATTTTATACACTCATTTCCATCTCTTCAAGTGGGTATCTATCGTTCTTGAAACTGCATAATTTCGAATTATTCCGCTCTACAAATTTTCGTACACGTTTTACCGAAAAGCTACGCCTAATTTAAGCAAGCTAGATGCGCATGTATAACAGACTCACGAAGTGAGTCGCTAATTGAGCTAAAGTTAAACAAACATAACAAAGAATGCCTGAAAAGCAGCGCTCATGGAGTGAAAGTGATAATTACAATGAATGAATGCACTTCTATGCCTATTTTGAAGTAAATTACTGTTATAATCGATATGTATATAGCTCTATCATACCATTGTTATAATTGTACCGTCATACACATGAAGTACGTGTTGATGCAGTAGAAAGTGTGTGTACTTTTAAAGGCATCAACTTTTTTTATTACTCTATGTTTTGTTTACCATTGCAAGGTCAACTATATAGCGAAACACAGTTAATGTTTATTGATGCATGTATATAATTAACAAACAAGAGGAAGTAGCATTGCATACACATACTGCTACTCTAACCCACCTCGAATAACTTGGCTGGTCAGTCACATGTACCCACCATGTATTTAACCGGACAAGCTCTCTGAGATTAAGCATAATTCTTAATAGCACATTGTTACAACTGCAACACAATAGGAAGTCGTAACGACTTTTATAATATCGAGTTTGTATTGGTACATATGTAAATGAGGCAACCATATAAACGCGATTATAATTTTAAACCGATGTCAAATTTTTAATTTCCTAATGTAAAACGATGTGTTGGTAATTAATTTAATAACGAAAAGAATGTACAATGTGTAATAAAATTATACATGAAACCATACAATGGTGCACTTGTGGAAATGGGTGTTCTTGCATGCGGGTATAAAAATTTGATTGCGCATTTTTTTAGAGATTAAGGTCACGCATTAACCTAGAAAATTTATTTGCTTTTCATGCAAGCCTGGCTATCCCTTGGCGTACACGTTGAACATCGCTTATCAAAGATATTTATCGGTCGGTGCCCTCATCAATTAGGTTAATTGAATCTACCGACTTTGTTTGTTTTTTAAAATTTAAAAGCCAGGAAATGGAAGCATGTATATGTGCTTTTTTAATACGTATAAAATAGCAATGGGTTTTTGTGTTAATATCAGGTGTTCGTTTTAACAAGATATTGTGCCTATAGTTCATTTACGCCCATTTACTTACGCAGCTTAAAAGAGACATACATTACTAGAATTATCACCACTTCAGATAAAATAAACAATCTGTAACAGAACACCGGCATATTATTGCAATGCAATAAATGCATTGACTGCACTGAGAAAAAAGATTCTTTAAACTAATAAAATATATTCTTTTTAAAAAAAAAAAATCGCTTAAAACATACCTCTACTTATTTACTATACAAAAAATAATATAATTTTAATGAAAGAAATGTGTATTAAGTGAAGGAAATCTTTTAAATAGCGGCAAAGAGATATTTCTTTGATTTATAGAATATTTTCTCAGTATGCTATAGAGATACGTCATCACATCACTATTAAATTTCAAATTACTGAAAAATTTTGAAATTTTTATTGTTTTTCCCAATTCACTCAAAAATTTACGTTCTAACAAATGCTTATAATTGTATTTTTGACATTTTTACAATACTGCTTTTGTATTTGAAAACAACTTTTCGGTTTTATGAGTGAATTGGAACATTTATAATAATATACGTAGTTTGCAGATTTGTATTTTTTTAGTTTTGAGATTTCATCAATGTGAGTCCTTAAAATCATTCGCATTAAAATATTTGTGACAAATTCTGCATCTACAATTATGGCTTTTTTATGAAGTCATTTCTTCTTCGGATAACCTCTCCATTGCAAAATTCCATATATCTCAACCCATTTTCTAAATAACACTATATCTTGCTTCTGGATTTGGAAAATGGAATGTACTTAAATTCCGGCTAAACTAACCAGACTTTCTTCCATTGCACGATATACTTCAACCGTATTTCGTTAACGTAAAATGTTTCTTATTTTAAGTACTAAATAAATAATAAAATGAAACGCAAAAAATTATGCAACAATTACTATATTTTATAATCTATTTAAATTTCCTATCATTATATGGCAAAGAAGGGAATGAAAGAATTTCTAGAATAATTCTTCACTAAGCTACCAATCTAATAAAAACAAAAAACTTGGGCCTGATGCTTAAAGTATTGGAAATAAAATAAGTAAAAGCAACATTTCCCAAAAAAGAAAAGTGCAACTTCTTACTACTATTACTATTGCAATCTGTTGCTAATAGTATAAATAAATCTACGGAAAATATATGGACTTCGGTTTAGACACTGCAATAAAAATTGTGTTTAAGAATATTTAAAATTCAATAATTATAGTAATAAAGTGTATTATTATTTTAGGCTAACATTGCGCGCAAATTAATAACTACATTATTTCAAATCAAAATGAACTACCATTCATGTCCTTCTTACGTTAAAAAATATGAAAATGAAATAATAAATATAATAAGGGAGTTATCCGTGAAAAATTCATCATAATAGTGTTTTAAGTAAAAAACAAATAATTTGCTTAAGTAAACAAGGAAAATAAAAATTGTGTTTCCCATTTTTCTTAAGAAAGCAAAATATGATGAATATTCTAAGCGTGAGCGGACGTAGCTCACGCTTAGAATATCCATCATATTTTGCTCGACGACCTACGCTTAAATAATTCATGTGCTCTGTGTCTTGTTATGTTTCCGTCGAAATAAAACTATCCCCGAGGTTCAGCGATGGTGTGTTGTTGCATGCAGTTGATCATCTGAAGGCTGGCTTAATTGTAAACAAAGCATAGGATTGAGCAAGGTTAATAAAGCTACCTGCTTTCCAACGATATTCCTTTCTGAACAGATGCTAGTGAGAACACTGCTTCCTCTTCAGTTCTGTAAACATGCACAGAAGATCATAATTATGAAACTCATGCTACCATAGATAACTAACCTCTCAAGTTTCATTTTCTGATATTTGTTTTAATGGTATTCGGTGGTTGGCTTGCGGAGTAGCTTATTCTTTTAATTTCTTTCTGTTTGCTACATCCTGAACAAAATCTTGTGTCAGGCAAGCACAATACATCATGTCTTTTCATCATTTTTGAACAAAATCTTCCTTGTAGAAATGGTCACTACACACTATTGAAATATTTAATTGATTAATTGGCATGCAAGTTGCATGCCAGCAAATCAACAAAATCCTATGAACTTAAACGTAATAATGGTTATATTTACTTATGAAAACTGCGTTGTTCATTTGTATTTCCATATTTTATGATATACACTGCATGCTTTTACCATTGTCTTAATAATAAACTATTAACCAGCTATTAACACACGTCAATTTACGTAAACGAAATGTCAGATGTTAGGCGCATGTAAGGATTGAAACTACGAACACGAGGCGATTTTACTCGACAGTATTCATTCTTGTTTTACTCCCACTCTAGGAGAGAATGATGTAAATATTTTGGTTTTATCATGGCTTCAATCATAAATGTAAGCACATGTTTCTATTACTCTAACTTCTTTGGATTTTTATTAGTTTGAAGTTTGAAGGTTTGTAAATTTATAACAGCAATACGTAAATCTTGAAGGATGTGAGAGATCGGTGGATATAATAATTATATTTCTTCTTCCAGAACAAAAGCAATAACGGCAAAAGTTCGTGCCTTCCACCGAACCTAAGTGAAACATTTTCTAACTGCCTCAACTTTACTTTTCAAAGGCTAATCTGTACATCACTTAACTTGGCCCTACTTTGAGCTTTTTGTATTAACTAACAACTCGTTTAGGTGTATTACACTGTATATAATCATCGCTGATAGTCTTTTTAGTTCCTCTTACTTCCTTTTAAATGAAGGAAATCCAGTTTGTACAATTAATTCTCCCAATAAACATGTCCAATGCTGATGGAGTATGGAAATAAAATTAATTCTAATTGCCTTGATATAAACCGAACAAGTTTTTGATTACTGCTTTATTATAGTTTAACTCGTAAGGGAAGTCGAATGTCGTCATTAAAAATTATATATTATTACAACATAGCACGCGTATACTTGTATATTATGATATACCTGTATACATAAATCTAAGTTCCAGCTGTTTATATGATGTTTTACAGTGATCGTGAATCTAACCACACAATTTGAGAATACGACACGTATCAATTTCATCTTTTATATAGGAATAACGGATTTGTTACGTTTGCTTATCGATTCTTCTACTATATTGTGTGCCACGTCGCCCGTTCAGCGTTGCGTTCACGAAATTCGGATTCTAAGTTTATTGTCGTCGACAGCTACGTAACTCTACGTGGCCCGAACAAACAGAAATTGACATCATTCTAGATAAGGCCGGGTTGTAAAAACAGCGAAACAGTTGTTGTTTCCATATCATCGTGACAGGGCGCTCCTGTCACCGCGTTCGGAGGTATTTTGCGAATGTATTACCTTTGTATTCGCGTGCAAAAATTGCGGAAATAAATATATTTTTAGTTCTATACGTATAACATAAAATATATTTAATTTGTTTATTCTTTTGATAATTGTAGTAAGGTGCCGTCTAAAAAATATTTCTACGGTCCCTGCTTCGGAAAACTAGTTTTTGTGGATTAAATAACATGATCTTGTATATCCTGAAATTCTTTATTTTTATTATTGACACGTGTTTGCAGGTCATTTAGATAAGTCATTTATATATATTATACTTTTTATTTTTTATTTAGGACCATAAGAAACAACTTTTAAGTTTTAGTTTTCAAGACCATACTATTTTCTATGCATTTCCATTGATATGATACTTGTACAGTTTAAACTTGTTGCAGTCGTATAATCGTTGATAAACTGGAAAACATTGGTGACTTATTTCGGTAAATTCCATGGAATTAGCTGTGGTGTAAGCGAGTTAGCACATGGTTGTACAGCCACTGTAGCCATAATAAACTACGTGCCAAAAAAATTGCAACACCTTGAAGGAAGTCAGTCACTTTTGAGAGCTACATAACTTCATCATTTACAGCAAGTCTGGGATGAGATCCCAAAAGATGCCATTGATCATCTGCTTCAGAGCATGCCTCGTAGAGTTAGACAGTGCATTAACAATCGTGGGGATGTGACATTATTGATAATTTTTTATCAATAATGTCATGTTTTGATTGTTGGTATTTTTTTCCAGCTGTTATGATTTACTACTGAACTAGTAGTTATGATTTATTAGTTGAAATTGTGACTCACTGCTCCTTACAGGTGTTGCAATTTTTTTGGCACGTAGTTTAGATAAGGAGTACAGTTGTTGCTAGGGACTGCCAACTTAAAACACTACTATTATTTTTTTTAATGGTTAACGTTTAATGTACTTAATAGTTTAATTACATTAATAAACTATGATTGATTGATTGATTGAAACCTTTAAAAAATAAAAATGTTAATTATTCTCGTACAATGCTTCTTGCGGCTGGATACAGTACTAAGGGTTTGCAACTCGACTAATCTCTTATTTATTCAATACAAATATTTTTAGTTGGGCATGATGTATAGTGGGTGAGTTTTTTATCTTGAGACAACGAAATATCTCTAAAACACTGCATCAAATCAAAAAAAGATCTTAATAAGATTTGTTATAATGTAGGGAGCTCACTGAATGGTGCCGAACTCGATCTCCCCAGAGCGGGAGGGGAGACAACTTTGAAATCTTAAATGGGAACCCCCCATTTTGTATTGCAAATTGGGATTCTACGCCATCAAGTATATAGTTTTTGTTTGAAACTTTTTTTTGGATTTGTAACAGATTGCGCTGTAATCGCAAAAACATTATCATGAACGTCTAGAAAAAATACATAAAAAAGAGAAGCAAGCAAACATGATTTTGTGTTTTTTTATTTTAACATTAAATAACATTTCAAAAAACCAACCCATTTTGGAAAATGTGTTCGAAAATGTGCCCTTCCACTTCGATACATTTATTTATTTGCAATTGGAATGATTTTACACAACTGAGAAGTGTTTCCGGCGTAATCCTTGAACAAGCGTTGGTGATTCGCTCAATCATGTTTTCCCTCGTGGTTGGCACTTCTGTATATACTTCAGACTTTAAGTGGCCCCACAAAAAGAAGTCAGGGGAAGTAAGATCTGGCGATCTTGCTTGCTTCTCTTTTTTGTGTATTTTTTCTAGACTGTATGGTGGAGTGTACAACACAGTGGCCAGATCTATGATCACTTACGAATCTCTGGTATGGTGGACAAAGATGCAGAACCAAACTGCTATAATTGAACTTAGCAAGATACAAAGGCTACGGGTCGGACAAGCTGGAATGCATCTAGCTACAGAAACAAGTTCGGAGAATTGATTTGGTTCTATAGTAAGATGAGAAACACAATGATCACCTTTCCTCTAGGAAAATTTGTCACGGTTTTTCGGGCAGAGGTATGTGCAATATTGCATTGTGCAACTGATATCAATCAGAGGGCGTATAAAAACAAGCGGTTCTATATTGAAACGGAGAGTCGGGCGATACTGAGGGCACTAGTTAACTCCAAAATACAATGAAGATTGATTTTGGGAATGTATTCGAGAAGTGCCTGACAGACCGCGATAAAGTCACTTCGCTGTGGGTGCCGGAAATTCGGCAATGGAAGGAAACGGAAAAGCCGATGCGTTATAAAGGAAAGGATTATTGGCTTCATATATAGGCCCAGAATCTGTTCTAGGAGCTGCAAACACAGCACGAGAACAGGTAAGAAGTTGTATAAAAGAAAAAAAAACACAACGAACACTAGGATAAAGCAATCAGGCAAGTTCATGGGGAGACCTTTATTAAGGGACCATTAAAGAAGACTTAAGAACTGCTGCAACTTAGTAAGATGCATGCTGTGGAATTTAGTATTTAAACAATGCTACAAGGAAAGTCTACAAGTGTAGAAAATAGATCGACTATTGTCACATTACACGAGGAACAATATTCTGTGCGTGTGATAGCAAAAAATTTAGGAGTGACAAAATCTACAGTCGATTACACTATTCGTCGCTACCGAGACACCGGAACATTCGATGTGCTCCGGGCTGTATTGAAAGCCAAAGGGGGATTCTTCGACGAGAAGAAAGTATAATACTTTAATGAGAATGTTTTGTTTAATTTTTTTTGTTTCTTCTTGTTAATTGTTTATATTTTTGTTTCTACGAATACATTTTTATTTCATTTCGAATTTCTGTCGTTTTTATTTAGTCAACAGTAATTTACTAGTTCTCCTAATTCCAATGCCGGTAGTGTATATATGTTTAAAACTGCAAAAGTGATTGAAATGACATTTTCACATCTTTCAGTGTATGTTTTTGACAGATCTTATGAGTAAGTGACCTATCTTCATCTTTAATAACCAAAACAACTAGGAACGGTAGATATCCTTTTTTTTTCTTTTGCCATACTGAAAATGAATGAAAAGTTAAATACGAAAGAAAATAAAGGGAACATAGCTGAAATTGTGTGGCCATATTTATCGAATATCAGAGAAAATAACCAAGAAATTAAAATATTTGAAAAAAATGTAGAAGGAGGACCAGAAGAATATGAATGATGAGATAAAGAAAGCAGTGACTGAAAGAAAAATTAATTGGCATGAGGCAGGAGCTGACAAAAATGGAAAATAAAAAAATACTTCTGCTCCAAGTGCCCAAATTGCAAAGTTTTTATCAACCAATAAAGTGGTTTTTGTTTGGCAGTATCAAGTGCCCTTATTCTTAAAGAAAAAACCATACACTATTGAGTAATAACAGCTACTTGTGGACTACTAGTGGCTATTACGTCTATTTGTTTATTTGTTCCACTGAAAATAACTTGTGGTGCATACTTGCTTAAACAGGTTGAGGATTTTGACGAGGAATAATAATAAATTTGGAGAGATTATCATTAGGCGTTTTGTCGCGAACCGTTGACTTACCGAATGAACCTAAACAGTACTAATGCCGTCTCTTTTTAGAATATATCTGTCTTTTGCCATACTCTTGCATCGCGGAAACGTATTGGTTTTTGCATTGAAGTTAAGGTTTATATTTACGCTTACAAACGACTGCCACATCTATCCCTTTATGGTTGATACACCCTAAAAAAAATGTGGTAAAATTACCTCAAAAATAGATGGCAACTGGGCTACCGCCTATTTTTGGGGCAAATTTACACCCTATAGGGGTTTTTTCACATGCTTGTGGAATATTCCTTGAAAGTGTGGTAATTTTCCCTGGTAAATTTACACCTCTAAAGTAATATTCCCTAATGGAATGGAATAATTCCAGGTAGATTTACCACACATTCAAGGAATATTCCACCAGTATGTGAAAAATCTCCTATAGGTGTAAATTTACCCCGAAAATAGGCGGTAGCCCAGTTGCTATCTATTTTTGGGCTAATTTTATCACATTTTTTTTAATGTATAGATTAGAGTAACAACAAAGAAATTAGAAATAATTGATTATTGGGTTGTTTTATCATCCAGAAATATTAAGTTTCAGTTATCTAATAACATGTTTGTCATTTAGAACTTAATGCAGATTTTCCACTTAAATATTCAATATATACCATTTATAATATTAGATTTAATTTTAATAATTTCTGAAAGATATATTAATTAGTTGGATTACAGAGAGTTTACAATAATTTCAATAAATTTTTAAATTCAATAAGCAATGTTTTAAAGAATAAACATTTTGGGAGAAAGGTCGATAAGAAAAGCCAATAGTTACTAAGAATTGGTTGTATTCACAATATAAAGATCTAGTTGAATGTAACCATAAAATAAATTTTGACTAACAAAATACATTAAAAAAATCTTATCAATTTGAGTTTGGATTTGGAGCTTTTTTTATTTTTGTTGCCTTGTTCAGGGTATATTTTTAAAAAAATACCTCTGCAGAACTTCTAATGTGTTAGAAGCCTCTTTTGCGTACTGCAAATGAAAATTAAAATATGCAGCCATCATTTGTTGTAATGTAGAACGAAATGAATCTGTTTGGTCTAATAACTGTCTTTCTACCATTAAAGAATGCGACTTCACATTTTCTAGAAAAGAAAAATGAATATAAAAAACATACGAAATAAATATATTTTTTATTAATACCTTCTTCCAAGCATATTATCAACGGTGTATTCACCTCAATTTCTTCAAGTTTAGATTTATCCTGAAAATTTTTAATAAATTTAGCATTTAAAAATATATTGTATGTAGATAATAGTAGTTGTCTCCATAATTTCATTTTCACCTAAAGATACCTACATTTCTAGTATTAGCAAAATCAATTAATTAAATGATGTATTTTAATTAACCTTCTTAAAATATAAAAAAAAAAACATAAAATTTCAGAGCGAAGTAAAATTTAAAAACTAAAAAAGTATTTAGTATTTATTCATTTCTGCAGCTTTTTAGGTTATGTTAGGAATCTCTCTAACTAACCATATTACCCAACACGGTTCGGGATTTCGACAACCGTTGAAGTACAGTTATTTTCAAAATATGTGTACTGCTCAAGCGCGACAACGCTGCACTTGCCATAAAACGACTACGGTTGAGTCAACGTTACCTCGCCACAAAACACCTATTGTTATAGTATCTGGTCGTGAAAGGAGTGTGTGTAAACTCCCTATTATTAATATTCCAAAACAATTTTATGAGCTTGTAATGGCATAGAAACTTTAAAAAGCATATGAGTATATTAGGCTTGTTCGCGGTGCAATCAAACTAAATCACAAGCTAGTGGTTTCAGTCACGTTAAAAATAATATTTAAGCAACCACGATTATTTTACTACTTCAACGAAATGACTTGTAAGAAACTCTCATGGATTGCCTTCGCGAGCAATAGCATTAGCACTAAAACGAAATGGTTATATCCGATAAATATATCTTGTCAGATTGGGAAGAAAAATTAACAATAATAAAAAAAATATATATACCAAGATACGATTCATACAGCATTGGATCCAATCCGACGTCATAGTTAGGAAGTAAGCGAAACATAATATTTATTTTCACAGCGTTGCGCACACGAGTGCACAACTAGACCGTATAGACCGCCATCTGAATCGGAAATTTCGCATTCGGAAACCGGCGAAGATTCCCGCTCATCATTTCTTTGTTTATGTTTCACGGTAGGGCTTGCGCAAGTTTGGAAAAATTTCAGCGGAATTTTAAAACAAGTTCTCTCCGGGCGAAGCGGAGAATTTTATTTACATTAGCCGACGCGAAACTTTGTTTTGCCGCAATAAAAAAAAAGAAGTGCGGGCGTAAACTTGTTTTAATGCTCGGAAAATTGTACGTATAATGAAACGATCGGTGTATATTATAATCAATAACGTCCAGAGAGGTATTTGATATTGTACAACAATATTTGGGTTACGTAAACATGGCGATATTTTTGGATTAATTCGATATTGATTCTGTTGAATTTCCTGGAGAATTAAAATAGCCTTGGATTTCTGTTTTAAGAGTCTGTTAATTCTCGTCGAAATCAACCCGCAATTCTTTGGTATTCTGCATGAATATAGAATAAGTTCAAGATATCCGCATTTAGAATAAACTTTTTTAATATTTTCCACTATTTGGCTTATAAATTGCACAATAATATATATTTCTTCGACTTACAGACGAACACAGCCACTGTATATGCAAAAAATGCAAGTGTAAAACATATTCTCTGATCTCCATAGATACCTAGATCAACACCTAACACGTTTCTCAGTTCAATTTATGAAGTGGTATTGTGTAGTTTGCATTTGGGTTTGTCTTATGCGAGTTTAAAAACATAGCGAGATATTTAATTTTGTTTTTGCCTATAAAACTTCCTATTCCACAAAAGCACATGCAACAGCGTGCTTATTGCCGTTTTTTTTTACACTGAGAAAAAAATTTAATAATAATAAATAAAAATACAATTATCGTAAGTAAAAAGTTCAGCTGGATAGGGGACAAAAGCACAGATTACTTAGCACTAGTAAAAAAGAGATCCTGAACACTGATACTAACAACAAGCAATCTAAGTTACTTACGGTTTGCTTCATACCGGTAACTTATGATAATTAAACTGAAGTAGTAAACCAAAGAATATATGCAGTTGCGGTAAGTAAAAGATTTACTCATGTCAAGTAGATGTGTTGGTATGAGTGAACTATTCTATAATGGCTATCACACCTTCATAATTAATACAAGCTATTTATATTACTTGTGATAAGGAAAGGAGTATCATTAATGCACGTTCACTAAATACCTGATATATAAAAGGTAATGGTTTGCTATAAATATACAATATACTTACCTTAAATTTGTTGTTCAACTTATGGGTAGTGCAGGAAACGAGGAAGTTTAGTGAATATTTAATATAAATTTAAATAAAAAGCAGTATTATTAGTAATAGTTTTATTTTGTATAGGACAGACACAGTGACTACCTGATGTGAATGAAAGCTATTGGTTTCACTTTAACAACAGTTTTTTTTAAAACAATTTACAACGTAATGACTCATAAAATATATTCCTTAATAATGAAAAAATGAACAAAGCAATAATAAAAGGTAAGGTAAATGGGGTCCCCTTGAAACGTTATTTAGTTATTGAAATCTAAACAAAGGACAAAGAGAAATATGGCTTTGAAGTTACAACTAATAACAAACAAAGAAATAATATACCTAGGCTAAACTTGCGGTTTCTGTTGGTTCTTTGCACTGGGTGTTGCCTCGGCGAGTTGATCCTCTGTCGGCGTACGTGGAGGTTATGTTCGGTGATCGCCTGGCAAACGGCTTTTTCGTCGCGGTATCCCTAACTGCAGATGGCACTTGGACTGTCGGATCACTAGCGACGGCATCCACACATTAACTTCACCAGCGGGCGCAGATATCATCACAATGATGGGGAATTCAAATATTCCAGCACGTGGTTTAAAACTGCAATCTTGAAACATCCGATTGCTTATAGGCTCGGTACTTCTTCTTTCGTTGGGATTCTTTATACGGATGGGGCCTTGAGTTAACCCACCCGGTATTTTTAATATATTTGCGTTCCAACTGGCCTACAATGGCCGCACTCCTTGGCCACTCTTTTTCGACGACCTTTTCACACGTCCGTCTCTTACTTGACGCTAGCTCGCGCTTGCGCGCGTACCAATCTCGGGGACTATTTTATTACTCCGCCGCATTAGCCAATCAGGAACAATAAAACAATCACGGGGTGGCAGCAAAACTCAAATAAATATAGTTGTGGCAAGTTGTTACATATTTAAGAAAATACATGAATTTAATAGCGATCAGCATTGTTGTTACTTCTACTAGCCATGTGTTGTAGTCATAAGTAATACGTTACTTAGCACAACTTCGTCAGGTACGCTGTGTAATAGCCGTTAATAAAAGCACTATTTACAGTAACAACTTGTATTCAGGAAACTGGGTTTAGTTGCAGGTATTAATTAACGAGAATAGTTCCAAGTAAAACTTTATCTATTGTAAATAATTTTTTAACAAGTAAACAGTTTACTTAGCCCATTTTTCTCAGTGTAAGCACTAACCACAGGTATTTATATTCTACTTTTCAAATTTTATTTTTAAGTCATATTAGTCAGTGGTGTAGGTATCACACCATCCAGAAAAGAAATAAGGAAATCTTACTTAGACAGAGGTGGAAAGTAGGTACCACAGTTCCGGGACAACAGACTTGGTGAAACATGGTTGCAAATTCTTTTTCAGCGTCATAAGAACAATCTGACAAAAAGACTGTCGCAGTTAATAAAAGAAAGTCCTGGCGTCGTTGGTACTTTTAAAAAAGCAGAGAAGATTAGGGACGCCTCAAAGGCAGCAACATCAGTCATGTTTTCTCTTGATCAGCTTCTGGACGTATGCTTCTGGTCTACACAGCCTACACAGCAGACCACCTATGGACTACCACATGGACCAACTGGGGCCTGTTGCATAAAAGTACAATTACAATTTACAGGTGATACTTTTGTTACAATCTGTCAAAATTTGACTTACGGGCGTTGCAAAAATATATATATATGTCAAATTTTGACAGATTGTAACAAAAGTATCACCTGTAAATTGTAATTGTACTTTTATGCAACAGGCCCCAGGTGTCAGATACAATCGCACTCGATCTAGCTGGTTCGATACGAATGTTCTTAAGAGGTGGTTCTGCAGTGTAATATTACCATAGTTGGACAAAAAGCACGTGACCGCACAACGTTGAGGTTAAGCACAAAACTATTGGGTATAATGTGTCAAAGAGTAAGGTGTTGGTAAAATCCATCGGGCATTTCAGGAAATTCGTGGAAATATGGAAAATGTCAACTGGATAGGTTTTTCTGCTTATTATTGTAGAAGTAAGACTGTATTTTAAGTTAGTAGTTCCTTAGCAACCATTTCATGCCCAAATTTGAGCCAAATGATTTCAGCACTTTTGACCACCCATATCTCGAAAACGGTTGAGAATTGGACATATTCTGACTGGAAGTGTTTTGCTAATTTTAATACAAGGAATAACCCTATGAAGTTATGCAACTCAACGGGGAGACACCCTGTATATATTTTTGCAGATAAAAATTGTAGACAGGCGTTATGGAATTATCTTTTGTTAGAAATATACTTATTCTGATTTTTTTTTTTTAATTTTGTAACCATCTTGTCTTATTACTTTTCTCATCAATCCATCTACGCTAAGACAACCATTCAGAATGTTTAGGCCTAAAGTCAAAAGCCCAGCCTCGAGCTACTGGCAGTGGATCGTAGAAAATTTGCCCTATGCGTCAGGCTATAACCGCACAATTCCCTAGTCCAGCCCCCAGTCCCTTTATACAAGTTTTGGGATCGATATTGCATCCACTACGTTGCCTACGGGCGGAAGTATTATTGTTCCGCCGATTCTATAGCGCTCTGTAAGGTTTTTATGCCCCTATTACGAGATGCTTTTGCTTGAACAAAGGATTTCTGGAAAGTTATATTTCTCTGCTCTTATTATAACTTCAAACTATTATTCTGTTATTACGATGTACTAATTTCTGAAAGGAGAAAGATTGGCAAGGGAATATCTACGACAAATAAAGTTAATGGAGACAATTTCTATCGTTCCGTACATATCCAATGTGCCTTTATTTTACATAAACTACCGCTGGCAAAATTGGAGCCGTCTATATGGAGCTCCTTAATTCTTAACATTTAATATAATTTATTGCTCAAATATTTTAAAAATTAATGATATTAACAAGTTGCCATTTGAAATTAAAAAGATCTTTGGTAGTTCCACTAAATTTAGAATAGAATTATAATTTTATTATCGATCAACCTATATAAGAATGTACATATATTTCAGAATTTGTTTGCAAAAAGAGATGGCTATCATTTTTAAGTTTTGAAAGCAGATTTGCTTTTGTTTGAAGACGATGTAGTTTTTTTGGGCATTAAATCATGGTAGTCTGTATTAATTTTGTACAAATCTCTGACTGGTTTATTGCAATAACGTTCTGGGTTCGTTTTTAGTTTCGCAAAAAATTGCTGTTCTGCATCCTCGCATTAACACAGGATGAATCTCTGAAGAATTTTTATCATTTTATTTCCTTAAATTTTCTGTAAGTGGTTAGGTACCTGTTTAGTGTATAGGGTTAGGAGATATGCTACTGTGCGAAGATCATTTCCTGCTAAGGTTTAATAGTTCTTCAGCCTTCTTCTTTGACAATTTCTTAATAAGTATCCCTCCATTAAATTTGCCTGATTGCATTGTATTGTTCCAGTGTTCCTCGTATTTTTCGTGGATCCTAGTCCGTACCTAACTGTTTTCGTACGGTGTTTTTGGATACTCATGCAACAGGCTCTGGACCTATACATAAAGCCATCGATCTCTTTCTTATAACTCCTTGGATTTTTCATTTCCTTCGATTCTAGTATGTCCAGATACCCTTAGTGACTTTATTGCGGTTTGTTAGGGCATTCAATTCTCGAATGCATTCCTAAATCAAACCTTGGGTTTCATGAATGCACTTAGTGTCACCTTTAAACTAATAAAATTTAACGCCAATTTCCTCCAAAAAAGGTGGAGTTAAAGATCAAATACCCATAATTCAATTTCTTAATTTATTACCAAATTTTCGCTAAATTTTCTCAGCTTCTTCAGAGCAATAAAAATGAAATTACATTAAATTTAGTACATCAAATTGAAAAGTATGCATCAGTACTGGTAGAGAGATAATAACAGACTGAACTGTAGGTGACTTAGTGTCACCTATAACTGTCTGATATGATTTATGACATGTTTTAAAAGATCTATTGATTGTTCCACTATTACGTACATATACTGTTGAAAATATTACGGTGTTGGCGTTAATTTTGCGCTAGTCAAATATTTTAGTGTTGATTTTTACAAACTTTGCCAGACGAATTGACTACATGTGTTTAGTAGAACAGAAATTACTAGAATTTGGTGTGAATTCTTTGTTCAGATGTGAGGATTTATTATTTTCTCTAGACATTCAGAAGCATCAACCAATCAGAATTTTTCCCTCGGATAGAAATATAGAAACCCCACCTAATCTAATACAGTATTGCATTATACGCACCACCTGCATTGCACGTGTATCTGTTTTCAAGTTTGTTTCTGCGTATTAACATATCCAAACAAACCACCAAATGTGACTGACCTGCAAAGTGTAACCTTGTGTTATTAAACGTTAATTCCAGTGGGCATAAAAAATTTCAACATCTTAAAGATGTATTGGGAACAACTATTTACGTAATTAGTTCAGATTTGAATCAAATAGCATAAACATTCACTTAATTTTATAATGGTTCTCAAAAAATCATTTTAAAATTAGTACGTTCAGTTGAAACCAAAACTTTTGAATGAGTGGTTCTGTATATTTATAATTGAGAAAACGTCTTAAAGAGAGAATATTATAGCACTAAGAAATAGGAGTTGCATATTAAAAGACGTTGTGCTTAGAAAATGGTGTTAAAACACCCAATAGATCGCATTCATTTAGTTAAACAGCTAGTAAATTTGTCTCGTCTAGATCAAATAAAATGTGACTAGAAGTATTTTATAATTCTACGTTTCAGTTGGACAAATAACCCCTAGCAATAGACATACTTGACTATCTTTGCTCGTCAAATTTAAACTTCTATAGTTCTCGACAAAATAACACGAAAAGAGTGTGAACCTCTCCTGACTGTTAAATTAGTCAAAAAAGTGTTAAAATTTTCAACAGTGTACGTGTAATCAGCGTGATTATTGCATTTCTTACCTCACTTTAGCTCCAGTCGCATTTTCGAATTTTGATCCATTCGTATCATATCAATCCACGCGGAAAATAATATACCAATGGTATTAATCCTTTCAAAAATATCGTGCCTATTTTGAATTGTCTTGAAATCGCTTTCGATTCGCTGACGTAAAGTGTCGTTGTTAGGGATAGGTGCAGAGAAAGCTAAGCTTTTAACTCCATAAATAAAAATCGAGGGGGTTACAATCCGAAGATCGGGCTGACCATGGCACTGGTACACCCTGCCTATCCAACATGCTCGACAAGTGTTGGTCAAAAATTCGCAAACAAGCAGCCAGTAATTCGGCGAGACGCCATCATGCATAAAATAAGAATCTTGCCTTACGGCTAAGGGGACACATCTTCTAATAACTAAAATCCAAATAAATATCACCATTTAAAATACCTGGTACAAAAAAGGGTCTTAATAAATGATCATCATGTTCCTGCCCACACCTCTGACGAAAGGTTTACTGACTAGACTCAACAATCGCATATGGATTTTCATCCGCCCAGATGTTGTGAAAATTAGCAATAGCATCGGGTGCAAATTGTGCTTTTTCCGTGAAAAGTATAAAGGTAGGAGATCTTGGATTTTCAGTAGGTACTATTTATTAGAAAACCACTGGCAAAATGTTAGACTAGGTTAAAAGTCTGTTGGTAGAAGTTCTGTAGCTCCTTGCAAGTGATAAGTGTAAAAGAACTGCTTTTGTAAAACACGCACACTGTCGTGTGCGATACAATTAAATTCTTTCCAATAATCTTGGTGCTGGTGGATGGATCTACTTCTACACGATTAAGGACTTCTTCAATATCAGGGATTCTGATTCTATCTCTGTTTATTGAGTAGAAACCTCCATAGTCGACGATGGCAGTTAATTTGTTTATTGAAAACCAAACGGTTTGAATACCTTTCCTGATAAAGCCGTCGAGCTAGGTTTGCGTTTCCATCGGCGTGTCCATAAGTGAATGTCACCCATTTCCAATGCTGTGAACCTCATTTTTCGAAATTCTGCAAAAGAGAAGAAAATTGAAATTAATAGTTATTGATGAAAATACAAAAGTCTGTACTACAATATTTTTTTTTTGATTGTTTATGATATTGCGATAATTAGGTATGTGTTAATTTCGGCTAGCGGCGTTAAAAAGCGTTTAGGGATAAACTTGATAATGATTGGTAGGGTAGGTGGGGGATATGGGAGATGAACTAGGAAATTTATCGGTAACGTTACACGTTTTAGGGAAATGAGGGTTAATTTGTCGTGTCAGGCGGTAGAATTAATATCGGGTCACGATAGTTTTAAATCATATTTAAGTAGAAATGGGAGGGTTAATGATTCGCATTGTGAATGTGATGGGGTAGGTATAGGGGGAATGTTTTATTCGAATGTCCAATCACGTAATTAGCAGTCGCGTACGGAAGTTAGGGCATTAGCTAAGGGGTTATATTGGCCGCGACGCGAAACAGATATTAGTGATAATGAGCCCGTCGAATGGGGGGATTTTTTTAGTAATGCTGCCAAAGAATTAGATAAGTTGCGGTGGGTATATTTATAGTAATTGGCACGATAGTACGTATTTATAAATGAATAGTATATACTCTTTAATGGTTTGAATTAGTGTTAAATATTTGAAATATAATTTTTTAATTTAATTACTAATGGTTAGAATAATTAGGATTAAGTTATTGTTAAATGGTAGAATAGACACTTTTGTTGTTTTATTGTTTCTAGATCGTTACGATCTTTCTGGTGTTCCAATTTCAAATTCATGATGTGTGAAGTAGCTACCTGAAGACGGTACGGCTGTAGGAATTGAGGGAACGTGGAGACTGTCTCTGTCAACTTCAAAAGACTATAATAATAATTTGCTGGCTAACAAGGTCTGGGACTACTTCCTAGGTCTTGTTCCCAGAGTAAGGTTTTTCCATGATGGTATTCCCTTACTCCTACCATATCCGATTGGTCACTAATTTTAACGAAATGTAATATTTACATCTTAAAAATTTAACGTTTTTTGTAGGAAATATACCAGTACATACTTATATTTGTTTTATATATTAGGGTAAGAGTTCTGTAAGAGGACCACTGATTTGGGGATTTATGTGCATATTAACGGATGGGGAATATATGTGTTCCTGAGTGTAAAATAGCTATTCATTTTTTGAGTAAGTGGAAAGAAAGTATTAAAAATAGTGTTCGAAAAGTGCTATTTCGAGGTTATGTGCGAGGCGTTTTTGACGTATTTAACATGTGGTAGTAATGATGTGGAAGGAAAAGTTACTAAAGGGTACCCAAATTTTAGGTAAAACAGGCGCAATAATTAGGCAATAATACAAACTTATTTGTTAAGTTAATGTGAATCAATTGTAAATTAAAGTAATAATTAGGCAGCGCTTTGATACAATATCTTGGAATTTCTTTATTTTAAAGTATTTGTTTATTTTGAACAGTACAATTGTAAGAATTATTATAAGTTTTCACATTTTTCATTATTGGTTTCTTATAATTGGTTGGTGTATCGGCTTGAAATAAATTCACATTTCATATAGATGATTCGTAGGAAGTTTACTAATAAACTAATTAATATTGTATAGTTGAAATTATAATCATAACAGAATTATTTTATATAAAAACAATTTATTTGATAACATCGTAAGTAAAGCATTAATAAAAAGATTAATGACTTGTTTGAATAAATGAATTTGTCAATGTAATGAGTTGTGGAGTTTTTTTTTTTTCTTAGTGCCTCTAAGACAATACTATATGCAAAATAACGATCCCATATTTTAATTTAATATGTAAACTAATTTTGCTTCGTTTCACATTTAAAACCGAATTGTAAAAAGACGATACAGAAATAACAAACTGCTTTATTCAATTTTATTAAATAACATCTTTAAATCACAATAATATAATGAATTTGTTTGATTTTAAACATTTAATTTGAATTACACTATACATATCGTAAAATGTCTTTGTTATCGGTCACATTACCTATGTTTATGTTTATGTATTTTAAGATCCTATGATATAACTGGTGTTATATATCGTCCTAAAGTACTCAGAATCGTTTTCTATGAGCCTAACTACCCAGTGATTTTTGTCGTGACTCTGACGATCACAGTTTCGCTTCCTTCAACAAAACCTCCACTTGAATATAGCTTTTCTGGGATCGTAAATTTGTCTGACCTATTTCTGCCATCGCAATAACAATCACCATACAACTTCCATTCCAATTCAATTTTCCCGTAAAAGGAGGGTTCCCATTTCTTAATCGAGGGTTTCTCTCCTGTGTACATCGAAACTAAAGTAGACACTGAAATGGGATCATTAAATCGAATATGGACTATCTTTTGTACCCTTACCCAAGCAGTGTCATCGATGCATTACATTATGTTCTTCTCCATCAACATTTCTTGGGCAGATGTTGTAATAGTCAGAACTAGGTCTTTACGTTAAAAGAAATCAGAAACCTATTTTATTTCGGCGCCACTAACAGGCAAAACATCTCTACAAGTAGGCCTACGCACTATAAAGAAGAGGTGGATTTAGAGAAAAATTAATTGCAATGGCTAAACCAACGGGTTAAACTGACAATTTCAGTCACAATTCAATCTAGTTCGTTTGAACTTTGTGCCTGTTTTGTCTAAATTTTAGTAATTTTCCCTTCCACATCATTGCTACCACATGTTAAATAAGTCAAAAACGCCTCGCACATCACCTAGAAATAGCACTTTTCGAACACGGTTTTTAGTACTTTTTTTCCATTTGCTCAAAAAAATGAATACCTATTTTCCACTCAGGAACACATGCTCTTTCTACTAATATGTATATAAATCGCCAAATCAGTGGTCGTCTTACGGAAATATAGCTTATATTAGTACTGCGATTAAAAGCTTAAAAATTAAAACACATCGGCTGTAGTTCTGATATTGACATAGTGGAGTAATTGGTATTGATGATCGAAAATGTACAACTGTACAGAACCGCTCCAAAAATTTCTAATACAGTGAAATCTCCCTTGAACGGACACCAACGGGACCAACTGAAGATGTCCGTTCAGGAGGGGTGTCCGCAGAAAAGAAATATGTAGTAGATACAACAAAAATCGTGTTTTAACGAAAAATGAATATATTAAAGAAACTGAGACATTTAAATCGTATATGTATATAAATGTTTTAAAATAAATAAGAAACTTTAAACTTAAGAAAAAAAAGTTTATTTCCTTTAGATATATACAAAGTATAATATAATATGTACATAGATACATAGATGTAGTATGTAATACAAAACAGTGAAATGAATAGTCACTTTAAGGACGCAAAAATTCATATATTGTTGTTTGTCTTCTCTTTTTCTTTAAAATGGCGTCTTGAAATCGTATTTCTAATTTAGAAAGAAGCTCCAAAGACTCTGTATCTCCGTGATTTTCGACAAAACTTTTGAGCTGCTTGGTCAGGGTAATAGCTTTATCATAATTTGGGATAGCTTCTGTTGGCACTGGAACCTCATCGACATCAGAATCTTCCGAAAGTTCTTGTATTTCAACTGGAGTTGTAATTTCTTGTTCTGAATCTGGATCTTCAACATACAAATCTTCATCTACGTTCAAAACATCATTAAGGTTTTCATTATCCGTCAATTTCAATAAATTCTTATTTTTGAGGATATCTGAAAGTACACTAAGAGGCAAATCATCTTCTAGGCCAGATATATCAGCCTCAGTTAACTGGTCTTCACTTTGCATATTTGCATGATTAAATCCTGCTTTGCGGAAGCAATTTTGAACTGTCTCTTTGGTTACTTGGTCCCGAGCGGTTTTTGTCAAATAAACTGCATCCAGTGGTGTAATTTTCTTTATTAACTCAAAAGCTGTACCAGCAGTTTCAATGTTTACTAGCAGATGTTTGAGTATTAGACTTCGGTAATAAGTTTTAAAATTCTTTATAATCCCCTGGTCAAGTGGTTGACAAGCTGATGTACAATTAGGGGGTAAAAATAATATTTTTATATTATTTAAGCGAACGTCTTTCGGATGAGATCCCGCATTGTCTAAAAATAACAAAATGTTTCTTTTTTCTTTAGCCATTTTCCAATCTAGGTCTTGCAACCACTCTGTCATAATTTGTCCTGTCATCCAAGCTTTCTTATTGTATTTCCAAGTTACAGGCAGGTTATTTACGTTAATGTTTTTAAAAGCTCTGGGTTTAGCTGCCTTACCAATGATTAGGAGTTTTTCTTTTTCACCCGCCATATTTGCACAATGCGAAATTGTAAACCTCTCTTTGGGATACTTACCCCCAATACATTTTTCCTTCTATAATGTGAGCGTTTTGTCGGGTAGAGCCCTAAAATACAGGCCTGTCTCGTCGGCATTATAGATGTCTCTCGATGAATATCCCTTAATCAAAGAAGGACATTTTTTTAAAATCGATGAAACATCTTCAGCATTAACCGAAGCTCCTTCTCCCGAAATCGCTTTAAAACTTATATTGTGACGGATTCTAAATTTATTGAGCCAACCAGAAGAAGCACTGAATGTAGAATGTCCCCAAAGAAGCGGCTATTTCTCTTGCTTTACATCGTATTAGCGGACCTAAAAAATTGGCGCGCGGCGCGATTGGGAAATGCAATAGCAATACTCTCGATAAAAAAATAAGATAAGGCGTTTCTTTTAATTTTATTTTTTGTCCGGTTAAGAGAACATTTTCTCGTGTCCGCGTCCGTTCAAGAGAATGTCCGTCCAAGAAAGAGTTAATACAATGGAAATTATATGAGAGCCGGTCGGGACCATGAGAAACTGTCCGTTTAAGGGAGGTGTCCGTGTAAGAGGGGTGTCCGCGAAGGGGAATTTCACTGTACATACTTTTCTATACAGGTAGTGAAGCAACAGTGCCATGAATCAATGGAGCTTTAATATAATAATAACCGATAACACATTGTTTTTCTGATGTGTATCACCCCATCCGTAATTTCCACAATGAACTGAAAGTTTTGTTAAGAATCCTGAAATCATGCAACTAACATCCCAAAAGATTGCCTTTCATATGATGAAAACATAAGAATGTTTTATCGAGTTGCTGCCACATTTTTTAAGCGTCTTCATTCGCATGTTATATACGATATACTTAGAAAAGTTGTTTTCGCTGTGTTTCGACCTAATAAGCGATCATTTTTCATTTACATCAGACTCCGACTATATGCTCCGTTGTGTGAGATATATTCCAACACATTGTACTAACTAACTACATCGTCAATTAGGTACAAGCCATTTATTTATAGTATTATGGGCACAAGGGTTTTATTTACGAGGAAATTACGAAATTTCACTTTCTCCCACTACATCCGTATCGATTCGCCATCGCATCCTGTCTGAGTAACACCGACCACTGTGTGTGCATGCATCGGGGCATTTCGTACGCACCAGTCTGCGCCCTCGAATATACCGTCTGAGGGGTTGGCATCGACGAATAGTGCCCTCGAGTGCACTACTGCAACCGTGGCACTCTCTCTCGACAAGTGCCTTTCTCCATTCTTTTCGCTCCGGTCCTAGTGAGAGGATTGCTTGCCGTCTGTCGTTTCAACATCATCCTACACATCCTTTAGCTCTCTAATCACGTGGAAGAAATCCGTACTCTTTTCGACAATAGCACTCATTTTTATTTGTACCCTCCCGCTGTTTTTTTGTTTAATTAAACGGGCGCGTTTGGAACGCCGGGACGACTACAGTGCCGGCTTTTGATATTTACTCTGGGCGTATTGATTTTTTTTTCACGTGGCGGACGAGAACGGCGGATTAGCCGGGCGTTTTTCGGGTGGATTTTCGTGAGGAAAATGAAAATGCCGGAAGCAGGAAGAGACAACAGCCTCGCATCGGATCTCTATGTAAGTTCTTTCTGAAAATGCGATTGGAATGCAGCCTACACGTTCGTATATACACTGATTAATATTGCACTTTAGTCTCCGGCAAAGAATGTTGTTCGCGTGATTTATTTATTCACAGGTGTGCGATGATTCATTCGTTGTGTGCGCTTGTTTAGGTTATAGGCGCTAATGATAATTGAAATAATAAGGATTAGGATGTTTTCGTTTTTTATTTGATTTATGATTAATAAAGGCTTTTCCGTTGTATATATAGGCATATATTTTTAGTTTCATTATTAACATTTTGCAAAAGCCGGTGAAAGTATATTAACGAATAAATATCTACTGATATGACACTATAATAAAATTATTTTATTTCTATATTGAAATAACATTTATTTTTGTGTGTAATAGTAATAAACACTGCCATAAACCATAACAGTAGCGATCACGAACTTATATGATATAATTTGGAATCGTATTATCTCTGGAGAATGAAAGATGCTTATCAAGAGCTTATTCTCTCTCCATATAAGTGAAACTACTAATATTTTAGCGGGTTGAAGAAATTATAAAAATAAATTGTTATTAAAAAATTCTGGTTGCAAGCAGACTTATTTTAATTACTGACGGAGTTATGACATCCCATGAAAATTAAACTTAACATTTTTTATTTTATATCCACAGCGAAGATTTTCAATGGTGTTTTATTGCTTCCTGAAAATAATTATATGTAATAGCTTATAAAAACACACTGAAGATAAATATTGTTTATTCCAAAATAACGTTTTTTTTTTTTTAAGAATAATGGTATAAATACAAGAATATTACAAAATAATATTATTTTAATAAGTATAATAGTCCAACAAGTTTATCTTTTAATCGTGAAACACCTTTCGAAATTAATAATTATAATAAACATTTGAGGTGGTAAAAATATATTAGAAACTCGTAAAATACATAAATGAAGTACTGATATTATAAACATTAATAACAGGCAGCAATAAAAAAAAACTGAGAGAAGTCATATGGTTACAGTGAGGAGTCCGGTGCAGTTCGTTAACGAATATTAAGCCGCGTGCACATTATGCCGGAAAAAGCCGAACGGCTTCCGGCGATGCCAAACAACAAAAGCAAAACGTCCATATCTGCGTCGACAATTTTCGGCATTCAGTTCGATTATTTACGGCATTCATAGGCGCGATAGTTCACATAACTAGACTTATGATAGTTTGGTACACCATTAATCATTCTGGTCAAATTTTCTTTAGATCACTCCTTTTTTAACTCACGGAGACAATTTAAAAAGAAAAGTATTGTAACATTTTTCTATTCTTAAAACGTTGTCGGGGTTTAGAGAAATACACAGGCGATATATTTAAATTAACTCGATTTATTAACACACTTACGGTACTTAAAAATCTATTAAATAAGATCAAAATAAACACTAAAATTAAATCACTTACTACGTACTATTAAAAATGCTTATTAATTAAATCACTTAATTACTAATTTCTTAATTTATGTAAACGATTTATTTCCACGGATATTTATATCACACGTACTAATTTCGCTCGTATTTATTTCCACTCGCGATCCGCACTATTCAACTCGTATGAACTGACTGACTGGTCGGCCAATCCCCACGCGTTATTTATATTTGGCGCGAGACTGACTAGACGGTTCCGGAAACATCTAGGGGGTGCTTCTAGATTCGGAAGAATAATCATGAATCTTCGACCCGGTACTGCCCTCTGTCATTCCTCGCACGTAGTTCCTTATTCAGCTACGCGAGCGCCATCCAGGAGCGCCCAACGAAACCGCCAATTTAAAAATTGGTGCTGGTTACAGTATCAATTTTAAGAATAGGTAGGAAAAATAATATGAATTTGTTTGTTGTCCAAACGGAGTATCAGCCATCCGTTATTTGCGCGCTTTAACTTCGAACCACAACAACGGAGTGATGACTGCCATTTTGAAGATTTATTTTCACATTTAACAAGTGCTTGTGAAAGTCTTGTCATATTTTGACAAGTTTTTGTTAATTCTGCACAAAGATTTAAATTTTTAAGCTGTATTGTATAGTTGTAAGGTCAAAATTAGCTTTCATTAATCATCAATAACATTAGTTAGCTTTTTATATATTAAATTCTCAAAATATTTCTTCTGCGCATTTTAAAATTAACTTTGAACCCCCCACAAAAATACAAAAACTGTTAAAAAAGTATTTTGTATCTATGCGCTATTTTCGCCACGATTTCCCCAAATCTGGCATGTAAAATCCTCAGCGGTTGGCACAAAATTTAGTGTCACAATGTTGCTTTTATAATAATTAGTGAAGACCTGGGATGGACAAACCGGCGCAGACGGTGCTTTCGGGTTTGTCCATTCCAGGTTTGCCCTTAGTCTAAATAGCAAATAAAGCCGTGCGAGGCCTGTAGGCACGTACCCACTTACCCAACCCGTTCGGCTTTCTTTGAAGCGGACCGGCACATGAGCGATTTCAGTTGGCAAGCCGATCGGCATATCGCGGCACGAAAAGCCGTTCGGCTTTTTCCGGCATAATGTGGACGCGGCTTTAGTCAGCTAAACGCTGATCGGGTATATGCAGTAGCGTAGATAAATTGTTAAAGGTTATATTTTGTTAATCGTCAAGTACGTTTTCGATACTATTGTAATAGGAATTAACTATGACATATTTTTTTGAATTGTTCATTGTAAATTGGTTTCGTTGGGAAGTTAATATATTTTTAAATCTAGAGAAAGATCTTTCTACGTCACATGAAGTAACTGGTGCGAAATGGAAGTATCCAATTAAATCCTTATATTTTAGTTTTTTGAGCTCGCTATCTGTTTTTAATATTACTTTTGCAGACTCCCAGAGAAAGAATATAACTTTTAAGCAGTCATCACCATCAGCTACATTTTTATGCTATTAATGATAATGGCAGTAATATCGTTTGCAGTGACACGGAGTCTGATTTTTGTAGCTACCAAAAATGACATTAGAGAATTTGAGTGTTCCAACCATTACATTAACAATGCACCTTCCTTTAATGTCTGTCGTTTCATCTGCGCTTATCCACAGAGACAATTTTCCCCTATGTTCACTATGTTCGGTTAAACGCTCGAACTTACATCTCGTCTTATAGCTTAATTGGTAAAAGCGCTCATCCGGTAAACGGGAGGATGTAGGTTCGAATCCTACGTGAGGAGAAAAATTTTTCTTCGGAAAAATTCCTCCTAATTATTACAGTTAATAGCAGAAATACATTGATTTGTTAGTTTTCACCTAATTTGATTTTTTGTTTTGTCGAATTGCTTAGATACATAATATTTTCTAATTGTTGATGCGTGGGAAATATCTTGGTTGGTATATTTTTTTTAAGAAAAGCTGCGCATAAATCAATTACCTACAAATTTATCAAGTGAAATACTTCTTTGGTATTCAATATGCCTCGTACTTTTCAGATGCCGCTTAAGAGTAGGTATATTTGCCCCTGAATCCTAATTTTGCAGAACAATTGGTGCAAGGCACTTCTTTTTTGTTAATGGCAGTCAAAATGGTGCCATATATTGCTTCGTGACATTAATGGCATTGTTGGAAAATGATAAATTACAAACTACTAAAATAAAACGAAAGAATACGGAACAAGTAAATATTAAATATTATAAAACGAAATATAAATTCTAAAGAATGCTCTAAAAATATGAGAGTGCCTAACAAAATAAACCGAAAATGACACTTTTAAATAAGGGCAGTGACGACAAAACCTTTCAATATTCACAACGAAAACAATTTAATTACTAAAACTTAATTATGGATATAGTTTTTTTTTTTTTTTTGGATACAGAAAAAATGTTAATAATGGTTCTTGTCACTAAACCATCGATATTTCAAAGCATCAATTTGTTTGTTAAAGGACTTTCAATTTTAAATGACATATTGAGCAGAGAAGCTATTTTTGCGGTTGTATTAGATACATTCCCTGAATTTTAATGTGCATGTTCTGTTTGATACAGAATATTTGCATCTCGGGTCATGACTTAAACTGTTATATATTGATTTTTGGTCGCCAGTTTATTCCTGAAAAATACATCATAATAGTGTTTTAAGTAAAGAAAAAACAAGCCATTTGCTTAGGTAAACAAACAAAGAAAATAAGAATTGTGTTTCCCATTCTTTGTAAGAAATATGTCCGTTTATATTTAGAGTATCCATTATATTTTACTCAACACTCTTCGCTTAAATAACTCATGTGCTTTGTATTGTGTTATGTTTTCGTGAATATAAAATCATAAAGACACCTGAATAATTTTGTGTTAGTTATGTGGAGAAATGTAAACAAGTGACTCATGTATGTACGTGCAGATTAAAGACTAAATATATGCAAGTTCGAAGGAAATATGTTAGTATTTATGTTTAAGTAGATAAGTATTCCTGATAAGAACTTAATGTATTTTCCATTTATAAAATATCTTCTAAATTTCGCCGGAGATTGGCGCCACCACTCAATAAAGTTTTTTTAATTACACGAATAGTTTATATATACAATAATCTTTCAGTACTATGCGAAAGCTGTTTTACAAGCAAGCTGACTCTATATAACAGACTTTGACAGATGATGGTTGGTACTATTGTGTTGGTGGAATTTTTAAATCACTTGCCGTTCTTCCCACATACATGTTTTTTACTTCTAGTAAAGAAAATGTTGCTTCGAAGCGTCGAACCGTGTTACGAATAATATTTCATCGATAGTCCACAGTCTCCACATGTTTTTGTTTTACAAATTTAAACATCTAGATACACTTTGCGACAGCTATCTCTGAACTATATTTTCTTATTTATTATACCTTGTTATCTAAGTTGATTTACATAAATTAGTTCATTTGAGCGAAAGAGGTGTTAATATTTAATATAGCATTATACAACTTTCTTTATTACAATTACAAATATATGTGATCTGTTAAAATTTAATTGTTTACTTTAGATATACTACTGAGATTTAAATTGTAAACGATGGATTATATTAAATAGAACAAAATTAAATTATCCTCTACTTAAGAAAAGTTCGATTTATTCTAATACGGCCCTCTACCTCATTTGTGTAATTTCTCGGTACCTGCTGCAGCAGGTAGTGGATTATCCTTGGAAAATATTATTAGTCAAATTGTTATACCTATGGACAGAGTATACATACTAAATATTAAAGATATAATATAATGAATGCTAGAATTAGTTAGATATACAGCATCAATGTACCATCTTTAACAAATTAGTTGCGATTTGAAACTCCACAAATCTTCGATTATTTATGCAACCATATTTAATTAGTATTTCAGTGTGCTGTAGCTTGCATTGCATTAATAATCGAAGAGTTGTGGAACTTAGATTGGCATTTAATTTGCTAAAGATGGTACATACCCATAATGAACTTAATTTTTATGAATTTATTTCTGTCTGCCCATTAAGATTGGGCGGAATAACAACTAAACAAGGATAGATATTTGTCATTTATAAACAAAGTGCATAAAATTAAACCATATTGTTCGCATTAAAAGTAGGACTTTGTGAAAGTGTGAATACATTCGTGGTGATGCATTTTATGCTGTTGTGACCGTTATCTGTGTAAAGTAAAAGTAATATGTATAGGTATGCTGCCCGGTATCCATAAATATTGCATGAATGGACTCTCCTCTCCATTCACATGCTCTCGTATTATTATGTAGGACTGTTCTCCATTGTACTTTACGCCTCATCTGCAACCGGGCTTCAAAGTTATTATCGATGCTTTACTATCGGGGAGCAACAAACTTCCTATGTCGATATTTACATGTGTACATATACGTTTACATGCTTTCGATTAGGAGTGTTCGAAATCCAGTCGTTTCAGAATACTTGACGTTTTTTTTTTTTTGGGAAATATCACGTTACAGTATTAAGGTTAATGTTTTATTCGATACGATTCCTCAAAATTAGTATCAAATTATTCGTTTTATTACGCCAATATAAGTTGATTTATAAATCTGATGCAATCTGCGATACATAACAACAAAGTTGGTTGTTGGAAAACGCATTCTAGTCGAGCCGTCAATTACAAGGATAATATGAATTTTAAATGGTCTGTGAATTAAATTGATACAGCGATATTTTACTGCAATTGACGTAATCAAAGGCGATTATTAAGAAATTGTATATGCCTTGTTAAATGTATATAAGGCTTGCTTTTATGTGAAAACAGGAATTTTATCTAAATAAATTACTGGTGTGTTGTAACCTGATCGTCTTATAACATCAACTTAAGTTATGATTTTTAGTAGGCGTTTTGGTGATCTTTACAATGTAATAATGATTAATAGAATTATAATTTGAAGGTGTGGAACTTTTTTTAGTGCGATCATTATCAAATAAAAAAGGCAAATTAGGGAATAATCGATTTTTTATACTAATAAATTGATTTTATGTTACGTAAATTTTTCAGCAAATTTCATTCAAGGTTCTCTTTGTTAAATTGGAAAACACTACGAATAAAATAAAAATTATTTATACTTACACTGAGAGAAGATGTGTTAAATTAATAAAAAAGGATAAACATCCAAGAAAAAAATAAGAATTTGGTTAAATACAGTCAAATGTTTTTTAAAATAATTATGTATGTGTATTTAACAATATTTCTAGCATTGTTTTGACAATCAAGATAATTTTATTTTACATTACATACAACATTCAATATTGTTAGCGCAATAAGTGTTCGGAGTAAAATAAACAACTATTTCATGTTAAGTCTACCAAAAGAATTCATTAAAATAAGAAGCAGAAGTTGTTAGGTTAAATAAACATTTTAAGTTAAAATAAATAAATGTTGTCTGTTATGTCAAAATAACAATTTTTGCTGTATTAAATAGGAAAATTATGTTGAGCCAAAACGGAATTGCTTTTCAGTTAATAATATTTTATTGTTACAGGAAGCTATACTGGCATTTTTCAATTTGCTAGGGGGGTATTGATATTGTACCTTTATCATCTCATATTCATAATATGAAGTGTAAAATATCTGTATAGGACGGGATATATTTAAAACCTCCAAAAGTAGTATTTATAATAATTTTATTGACATCACAGCCATTACACGCCATCAATCACTGTTTTGCTGTTTTTAGCCCCTATTAACTGTTTGTATAGTAAATACACTAGATTAATATTTTATAACTTTGACTCTTGTGCTTTATGACCCTTATGTGTCATTACTGGTGTGAAATAGAAGAAGCGCCATCTTCACGGCGATTTCTGAAATACATATATATTTAACGTATTTGCTATTAAATGGAACAATACTGTTATACACTTGAACCTATTGGCTTCGTTGAATTTATAAAATAATATGGTTGCCTTATTTAATAAGGCTTATTATACAGTGACCGGCATAAATATTGCAACATATGGAAAAAAAAATTATTGTTAAAATATACTAAAACTTTTTTGGGGGGGATAGGTTGTGCATGTCAGAAACCCCAAAATTTATTTTGACACACGTCACGTGACCACTAGTATGGCGGTAAATTAAAAAAATATGCCGTGAATCTGCAAAAAGTGAGGTTAGAATATATGATATCCAAAAAAGTTGCTTAGAATTCAATTTTGAGTATACAAGTGTTTGTATACAAGTTTTTATAAACATATTTAAAAAAAAATAAAAATCACAATTTTTCCAAATATTGTTTCATTGAATTACATATTTCCATTTTTTTCGCTCTTAGGAGCTCAACTGTAGTACTACTTCCAAATTTGGTTGATACTCAAACAGTTTTGTCAATTTTTGCTTAATTAACATAGCGAAAACTGAAAAGTACGTTTTCAATGACAATTGTTGTTGCAAGGGACTGTATCTACTAGTAATAAATAAAATTTTACAAACATTTTCTCTTTAAACTACTTAGCAGACATTACTTTTATTGAAAATTATTATATTTCTTGTTTGTTTTCGGTATTAAAGTGGAAACTGTTAGTCAAAAACTGATACTACTACATGCAATCACCGAATGTTTTAAAGTAGATTTTGAAATTGGAGAAACACGAATTATAAACAATAGGTAAAATAAAAATGGTAGTAAGTAATTGCTTATTTGCCAAAAAATTAAAATAGTTTATTACATTATTTTGTTGTTTCTAATTTCAAAGCCTACCTTACTTATAAGAAACAGAAGGATATGTATGTCTAACAAGTAGGTATGCATTTTTTGAGTTTCATTTCTTAGTTGTTCATTACTATTAGTTATTGTTTAAATAAATGTTTTTGCTTATTACGTATTCCTATCATTAGCTAAAAATACTGGTTATTTATTTCTACTGAGTTTTGTAATTTCGAAACCTACATAAATACCTTCGGTGCGTGCAATAACATTGTGAAGGCTTAGATGTTTAGTGTTATGAGTTTTGGACTACGGATTTTACTTTAACGCAGAAAACCAAAAGAAAATATGATAATCTTCAATAAAAGTAATGTTTGCTAAGTGGTTTAGAGAGAAAATGTTTGTGAAATTTTATTTATTACTAGTAGATACAGTCCCTTGCAACAACAATTGTCACACTGAAATCGTACTTTTTAGTTTTCGCTATGTTAATTATTCAAAAATTGAGAAAACTGTTTGAGTGTCAACCAAATTTGGAAATAGGACTGCAGTTGAGCTGCTAAGAGCGAAAAAAATGGAAATATGTAATTCAATGAAACAATATTTGGAAAAATTGTGATTTTTATTTTTTTTTAAATATATTTACAAAAATTTGCATGCGGCCTCAGAACTGAATTCTAAGCAACTTTTTCAAATAACTTTTTTGGATACCATGTCATCTAACCCCACTTTTTGCAGATTCACGGCATATTTTTTAAATTTACCGCCATACTGGTGGTCACGTGACATGTGTCAAAATAAATTTTGGGGTTTCTGGACATGCACAACCTATTCCCCCAAAAAAGTTTTAGTATATTTTAATAATAAAAAAATTTCCCATATGTCGCAATATTTATGCCGGCCACTGTATATTTTTCTTGTTAACTCAACAAATATTACAGAACATGCAATATAGTTACATTAACAGAAGGAATTTTGTTAAAGTAATTAAAAATATGTTTCAAAATGTACTACTGTGAAGCGTTCTTCTAACAATCATATTTAGTTAAAATATTTAATTTATTCAAACAATTTTTTTTTTTATTTTGTTCAATTTGATTTAAAATGTTAATGCAATCATATTTTTCTAACAAAGTGATGTAGGTTGAATTAATGCATTTTCTTCTCTCAGTGTAGTATTTTTGTATAATAGAGAGAGAAATCTACACTGTGACAAGTAAATTGCATTTTACCCTAGGGATGTTGACAACTTTGGATCTACGATTCTGGGGATACATTTACTTTAAAATGCAGGATTCAACCCGTGTATCACCCTCATCTTTCGATCCATCCGTAAAAATTTCTAAACCCTCTTCAAAAGTGCCTATCAATTTGTTATAAGTAATACTTTTTAATTCCGCTGGATAAATTCGGCCCTTTATATCTACTTGCCTTTCTAAAATCGCTCGGTTATAATCTAATTCTCATTGGCGTAATTCAACCCTCACCACCTAATTTGTTCGCGTCACTACGAAATTTAAGTTTCCTCAAACGTGAATCTACTGGTGATATATCCGAAATAACGCACGCCGCGTCTGTCGAAATAGATGAATACGCTTTGGCGACCCTAATCGTGAAAAATCTTTGCGCCCTGATTAATTGTTTTATTTCTTTAATTTTGCACGCTTCTGTCCATATCACCCCCACGTACAACATTGCCAGTTCTGTAGCGCCCCTGTAAATAGTACCTGTCATGTTACACCATTTAAAATTGTAATTTTCATTGCTGTATTTATGAATTAAACTCTGTACTAGAAGAAGATACAAGATACATTGACCAAGGGCTGGTTAATGTGTCCAGCACGTGATTCTTCTAAATTATGTTATATATTTTGATTCGTACGTTTTTTTTTTGTGTTTTTTAATGAATTGACTTTCAATATTCATCGCCGAATTTCATCAACGCGCAGGTGAATTACAAATTCATGTGTTCGGGCTATTTATAACTTCACAATACAACTTTTTTCTTCACACCAAGCACCTATTATTGGAAGCAACGTGCAAACGAGTCGGCGATGGGAAATACGCGCCTCGTAACTTTGGAAATCGATATCCTATACTACATTGCGATTCCTCCCTTTCGCCGTCGGCTAATTTAAATTTGATGGAAATTTCGTTTGCTCAAAACTTCCATTGATTCGCTCATTCGTAACGTCTGGAAGGTTGGGGCGCTTCAATGCGGTGTTTTAGGGCTTGCCTTCTGGTTGAAACTGTCAAGGGTAGAATTGTGATAATTATACCTCAAAACCTGTATATTACATAAGTATCGTAACCAGGGTTAAATATGTAAGGCTATAAATGTTTTTCTCAAAAAGGTAAGCTAACTACAGATATTATGTCAAACATTGCAATAAGTATGGTTGAGTTGAATTGTAGGTACCTATTTTAAAACTAATTGAATTTTGGCTATTGTTAATGCGTACAGTATTTCCAAAAATAAACGTTTTTACACCGAGAGAAAAAAAAGTGTTGTATTAACTAATAAAATGGTGTATTGAACACTTTTTTTTTCTTTTTCAATATGAGCAATGATATTTTAGTGTTAATGCAATACGTAAAAAAATGTTAAATTATGTTAGTTAACTGATAATAATAAATGTTATAAGAAACAGACTATGCGTGATCCTTTGAACATGTACTTAATTTTCCATTAACAATTTCTACCTGCTAATTGAATAATACAACAACATTATCCCAACACAGTTACTTGTTGTAGATACACGAAGTAATAATTGTCTCTATAATTTTATAATACTGGTTTAGCACTATAAAATGTTGATTCAAAACTTATATTGTTTCATTTAACCTACCTGTAGTATTCATCGAATGACTATTTGCGTGTAATTCAACACCTTTAGGGTGGTTATACGAAAAAGATTTTCTTGTTAGTGGAACTATTTTCAATTTTGCTTAAAATCATGTTACTGATCGGGCGAGTTTCATCGATGGATCCATCGATTACTGTATCATTAATGTATTAAACAGAGATATACTGTAATCGATGGATCTATCGATGAAATTAAAAATCCGCCCGCACATTCAACAATTCCATTGATAGCAACGCATAGCTATATATTGCCTAATTAGGAAGACTATAGTAGGTAATAGAAGAAAAACATTTACGGCATCATATACTAAACTTATATTAGCTTAATAACATAACTAAAAAATTATAAAGGTTTTATTCATACATTTGAAAGGAAAGTACAATTTAGCGTTTCATAATAAATGATTAATAACAACATTTAACCAAAATTCGTTATCAGTATTTACCGATTTCGTAATACTACCCACCAAATAATCATTATTTTCAACGGAATTGGTTTTTATCATATTAATCGATTTACTTAAACAATTAGAGACAAAATGATTTTTACGATTGCATTTATCACATATTTTACCATAAGCTGGACAACTGTTTTGCGCATGCGTAAAATTACAACGTGTACACCGACCTGTTCTAGAATTGTTGGAATCCGTTACAAACGATCTTATTTGAATTTGCCGGGCACCTCTTTCCAATGTGTCTTCTGTCTTGCTCCTGCATCCGACCGTCGATGTATTTTCCAGCGTAATTTCAATATTATTTAAAATTTTTCGAACTTCCTTTCCTATACAGTGTAACAGCGTCGTTGCTTGTATTTCGGCTGTTTTCCCACTGCAACCACTCGCGGTAGAATATAATTCCCAATCTTCTTTGAATTGCCTCCAATTTTTTGATAGGTCGCCCTCCATTTTCATCTTCTCGGGTTGAGATATATTCTCCATTTTGTTTTGTTCCTTTTTGACACTTTTTTTTTATAATTTGTTGCACTTTTTCTTCCTTTCACTGTTTTTTTTTTGTATTTTGTTTGTTTTTTATGTTATATATATACTGCGCGATGGATTTTGATTATCTTTATTATTCAATATTAATGTTACAGAAACTTACAAACATAGGTCTTATTGCTACGGAGGTTGGATACTGACTAACTATACGCATGTGCGATCACCTATATGTAATAGTATTAAATATTACATTTCATTGAGTTAACACCGATAGTAAATATTTAAAGAACACTCAAATCGACGATTTGTGGGATTAAACCAACAAGATAAAATATTGGTTACGCCTGAACACTATAATCTTGTTAAATTAACTCTAAAAGTGTGCAACAATATAAATAGGTTTCTTTCAAATGATTCACTTAAATGCAACATGGTTAAATCAATGCTCAAATTCGTGACACTACGAAAAATGTTGAAATAACCATTTTATTTCTCTCAGTGTATTATAATCATTTTCAACATCAAGGATTTTGGTGTTTTTATAATCGAAATTTGATCTAAGTCTTAGAAATGAAGACACAACGCACGTGAACATTGTATCTATGCGACTGTCACTTTGGTGTTTAATTAATCAAGTTAGGGGATTACGACAAGGAACGTTACATACAACGATCTAAAGTTGGTGGCCTGTCTTTAGTTTTTGTGAAGATGTTCTATATAACAGTTCCATATAAAGTTTTTAAAATGTTTGTTTATACTTTTCTGAGCAAAAATTAAATGTACTTTTACAACTTATTTCTTAATATACTGCTAAAAAAAAGTAGAAGAAATTTCTAATTAATCAATTCCATTCATTAACATTATTGTTGTCGTACAACGGAGGTTAAAGTTAAAAGTGACATCCTGTTTTTATAGGGATCTATGCATGTGTATGACACTCCGGTGCATTGACATCTGCACAGTTTCCCTTAATGACGTGAATTAATTTCAATTTAGATGTCGTGACAATTTCGTGCCGCACATTGTTTTGTTCACAGCAATTGGTATCCCTATATGTGTTGGAACAATGTTGAGTACTTAAAAGGAAAAAGTTATGAAAATTGCTTAGAGGTCGAAAATTTTACTTCTAATAAAATTACTAATCAATTTGAAGAAACTATTGAGTACAAATTACATCCGAGAATTGATTCACGTTGTGGCACTCAGAGATTAAAAATTATAATAAAAAGAGCTGAAGGTTTTGATTAAAATTTTAGTTTACCCCTATCTAGGTTTCAGCTAGTGTCAGCTTATGCTTTGTCTACCGGAGAGATATGCTGATATGCAAAAATGATGGTATAAACCAAAAATAATTCCACAAATATCAATATTTAATTAGCAATCAAATTCAATTGAAAACATTGAAACACAATGTGTTTTGAATCTGTATTTACCAATGGGTATTCCTTAACCCTAGTTTAACAGATAAAACTTCTAAAATGATTTATTATTATTATTTTTAATCTGTTTCCTTGGATGGTTACAATTCAGCACAAAGAATGTTCTGTTTCGAATTTCCGTCAGTAAATCTTTAAGTAGTTCAACAGCTTTTAATCAATTTTAACGTGGAAAAACTGCTTTCCATATGAGATTATTGCCATGTTTTGCACTATTTATCAATCTTTTTATTATTTTTTTTTTTAGAAGAGAAGCTTTAAATTGTGTATCTCATATAAGACAAAACAAAATCTTTTGTCACAAACACGAAGCAAGCAGTTTTAATGTATATCATGTTATTGTCAAACTTCCCCATTAGAGCATTTTTATTTTTGGATTGTCGCTGTTCTTATACTTAATTTTGCCATGCTTTGTTTATGATTTTTTCGTTTATGCTCAAACGGATTAAAGGTATATTTAAGAATAAATGAACTTCTCTGATTTACCTAATTTTTGAAAATGTAGTGCAGAATGATTTTGGAATCACGATTACACACTTCTTTTTTTCATCAGAAATTAGAAACAAAAGAGAAAACTTATCGCATTGTGTTGTTAATATAGACTACATTAACGTATAAATATTGCTTTTTTTTTCAAGAAGATAGCTGTAATGGTTTTTACAGTTTACCCATTTTAACAGTTATTTATCTGTAAAAGTGAAATTTTGCAAGATATCAGCGTGTGACATAATCCAAAAAAATCATGCTTTCCGCTATAAAGAAACTGTACAATTGTATTTCTGGAATCGTGCTGCATCATATTTGAGACTTGTTCAGTCTGAAATTTACCCAATAAGAAACTGAAGCCCATATCTACAGATAAACACAAGCAACTACGATACTGAACCGTAAGGTGATTGGTTTATAACGATGAGGGAGATGGTGGGTCGATCGCAGTTAAAGGTTAGAGCAATGGCTTAGTTTGGTTACACTATACTACCAGTAAGGACAAGCTCGCTAAATCCTTTGTTCTTTTGTCGTCCGTTTTCAATGACCTTCTAGCCTAGCTGCCATCTTGTGAAGCTGTTGCCGGGAATTTTCAAACGTGTGGAGTAGTTTATATTTTAAAGCAAGTAGGAAATTAGATAAAAGAAATCAACATATGTATGCGTTTTTTATTTTAATTTTATTGTAAATATATCTGAATAGTTTATAGTAATAAAAAACAAAATTCTAGAAAAATAATGTTTGGTTAAGTGATACATATATTTGCAATTATTGCAAAAGTGTGAACTAAAACTTTATTTATATACAATATTTTATAGTATAAAATGTTCTTCCAGGATTAAATATATTGTGATTCTTTCTCAAATAAATTAGTAAAAATGCAACGACTTCAGTGGAAGGGTTTTATTGTAGACTTTTAATTTTCTGACAGGAACACCACCAACTTATAATTAGGGTTCAAAAGTTATGGCTATATTGTTCTGTGTAATTTCACTAATTCCTTTCTAACATGCGACCCTGCAGTGGTTTGTCAACAATGATATCCGGGGGTGCACAAGTGAATACAGCTTCAGACGTAAATTAAATAATATCGAGTTGTCTATAATGTGAATAAATGGGAAATGTGAGGATTAAAATTTATACTAGTATAATGCAGTTCAGATCAAAATCACATTATTTTAAAAAGTGAACATAAAATGAAATGCATAAGTTAGTTGGTGTGATAAATAGCGATACAGTTTAACGTAAGTATCTAACAAATAATTTAATTTAATGTGACCTAGGAAACTCTGCACATACGACAATAGTTCTTCTTATCCATGTACTTTCTTAATTCTTGTCCTGTTCTGCATAATAGATTCATTCGAAAATCCAAAGAAACTGCGACCATCGTTAGCATCAGAATTTATTTTGCAAGAGTGAATGGCACAATATTTTTTCCGAAAATTCCGAACCTTTTTGTAAGACTAGTTGCATATCTTATATTTGTCTCTGGCTCTATGCTTGTTTGTAGCGCTCTAGTGGCGCACTCTACTTTGCTATCCACCTCACTGTCATGCCCCTTTAATTACATTATCGTAGTATCATGTGTTTTAGTGCATATCTTGGTACTCTATGGCAGAACGCACACTGGATCGACTCGGAACGCTACGATCAGCAATTTTTGCTATACAGTGTGTTCACGGGAACATTCTACAATAGCTAACTTTTTTATTTTTAGAGATACAAAGTCGGTTAAATGGAGAAAGTTCATGCACTTTTCCATCTGCATTTCGTGCTATGGCATAAAAAACAAAAGAGCGCTTGGTTGCTAAGATACGACTAAAGCATGTATTTTTTTAAATAGGGCACCCGGTATATTTTTACATTTTTGAGTTTCTCTAATCATTGGCTATAACAAAGTATAAAACGACTTCTCTGTAAAATCACCATTACGAGAGTTGTAAAGAAAATCATCCTCAGTCCATTCGAGGTGTTCAGAAAACATTCTACAATGGCCAACTTTTTTGTTTTTAGAGATACAGAGTCGGTTAAACGCAGAAAGTTCGTATACTTTTCCATTTGCATTTCGTACTATGGCATAAAAAACAAAAGAGCGCTTGGTTACTAAGATACGACTAAAGCATGTATTTTTTTTTAAATGGGAAACACGCTTAATGAATAAATAGCCTTAGCCGCTTGAAACAGCATTTTGATCATTGGATAGGAAATCGAGGCCAGATATTATTGCCGACTAGGTCACCCGACTTAAATCCCTTGGATTTCTTTTTATGGGGAGTTATTAAAAACAGGGTGTATGATACATCATCCGTTGATTTGGAAAATTTAAAAATCAAAATTACACAGTATATTCGTGATTTTAATGAACAAACAGTGCAAAAGCTACACAGTAATCTGGTGCGAAGGGTAAACCTGTATAGGGAAAGTAATCGCAGTTATTTTGAAGCAAAAATTTAAAACATTTTCTTGTTGTTTTTTTTTTTACTTTAATATACCTACAATTAATTTTTGTTTAATATCTAGTTCCCATTTGTTTCTAATTAGTATAGTAAATATTGTTTCCGTTATTTATGTGAAAGATTACATCCAAGTGACAACATTTAAAACACGATTAATACAAAAGTGTCTATGTACACCTTCATGTGACAGTTTGTAACTTCAAAAAACAAAACAGTTGGTCATTGTAGAATGTTTTGTGAACACTTCGAATGAACTGAGGATGATTTTCTTTACAACTCTCGTAATCGTGATTTTACAGAGAAGTCGTTTTATACTTTGTTATAGCCAATGATTAGAGAAACTCAAAAAATGTAAAAATATACCGGGTGTCCCATTTAAAGAAATACATGCTTTAGTCGTATCTTAGCAACTAAGCGCTCTTTTGTTTTTTATGCCATAGCACGAAATACAGATGGAAAAATACACGAACTTTCTTCATTTAACCGTCTCTGTGTCTCTGAAAATAAAAAAGTTAGCCATTGTAGAATGTTCCCGTGAACACACTGTATACCTACATGAAGTTAAATGAAGGACTGCGCACTGGTTCGGCATTTTCCGATGCGATCCGATCCGAACCAGTGCGCGGCCCTTCATTTAACTTCATGTATAGCAAAAACTGCGAATCCTGTTCCGAGCCGACAGATCCGAGTCAATCCAGTGTACGTTCTGCTTATACCTACTCGACGGCCACATGTTCGTTGCCATAGCAACTGTCATAAAAACTTTAATAAATTGTTTGGTGGAATAGGTAGAATCCCATTTCATTTGTTTCTGCGTTTTTTTGGATGTAATTCTCAATTTAAATGATTACTGAGCGAGTGAGGATGTTTTTAAATGGATATTGACAATGTTATGCGTATTTATGAACGTAATATATTTTTTTTCTGGCATTTTAAACATCTCATCAGTCGCCATTGGTTTTAACTTATATATTTTCTTTAATAATTTCATGTATTGCCTGAAGTAACATGTACCATCTTTAACAATTTAAATGCCAATTGAAGGTCCACAAATCTTCGATTATTTATGCAACCGAAACTACAAGTACTGCGTACGGAGCGATGCATAATTCGGAATTGTTTGCAAATAATTTTTAATTACTATTACAGTATGCTGTAGCTTCGATTGCATTAATAATCGAAGATTTGTGCAGCTTAGATTCGCATTTAAATTGCTAAAGATGGTACGTTTAAATAAAGCGCATTAAATTGGAAAGAGAATGTTGTATTTAATAGATACGTTTTATAATGGAAAGACCAGTAGCTGGTTTTATTATTCTCAATGACTTCTTATGTCCTGGATATCGGGTTTTATTAGCATAGTTATAAGATTGATTATTATTTATTTATTTATAACATACAATTTTCCTGTGTGGGGAGCACAGGCTGTTCAAGCGATTTTCTTCAAGTGCTGCATAAAACATAGTAATAACTTGTGATGGATTTTGATTATAATCCTTTTTACGTTGAAATTATTTTTATAAAGCATTTATTTAGCAATATCCAAGGATGCTATTATTACAACGATTAAATTAAAAGAACGTACATTGGCAATGGCATTTAAGTGTAGTAAACAACGTGTCGAATTTAGCTCTGCTACACACTTAAATTTAGATTAAATAAGATTAGTGGGAGGTATACATAGACGATGTGGTGATTATTTTTTGCATGGTAATGAGGCGATCTTATTAAGTTGTTTTTTCCACAGAAGATAGCAAATTGACATGGAGGTCGTTTAATTTTTTTTTATTATTTGAAGCCCGTGAAATTCCGTGGATGCGGTTAGTGCGTAACTGCATACAACAAGGATCACATCGCCAATTCAGACGAGTTAATATGGTATAATCGGAATTCTAGAACCACAACAATACAGGAGCAATGAAAAGTAAAATTCTCAAAAAACCAACAAAAATATGATCAAGCAGATTTTAAAAATTTCAATATTCAACTTCTGAAAATAAGAAAGGCTCTCATGATCATCATAATTTCCACATGTTACATATAAATATAGGTTTCGAATAATATTTAGTTATTTCTAAATGTAGCCAAACTACACACTTGCCCCGGTTACACACTTACCTGACTTTACCTTAATAGTTTAATTACATTAATAAACTATTGATTGATTGATTGAAAACCTTAAATATTAATTACTCTCGCACAATGCTTCTTGCGGCTGGATACAGTACTAAGGGTTTGCAACTCGACTAATCTCTTATTTATTCAATACAAATATTTTTAGTTGGGCATGATGTATACTGGGTGGGTTTTTTTATCTTGAGACAATAGAATATCTGTAAAACACTGCACCAAATCAAAGAAAGGTCTTAATAAGATTTGTTATAATGTAGGGGGCTCACTGAATGGTGCCGAACTCGATCCCCCCCACCCAGAGTGGGAGGGGGGACAACTTTGAAATCTTAAATGGGAATCTCCATTTTGTATTGCAGATTCGGATGCTACTAAGTATGTAGTTTTTGTTTGAAACTTTTTTTCGATTCGTCACAGATTGCCCTGTAATCGAAAAAAAAACATAATTGTGAACGTCTAGAAAAAAATACACAAAAAAGAGAAGCAAGCAAACATCATTTTATTCCTACCACTTTCTGCATACATTACAAACTCATTCTATCCCCTAGAAGGAGGGGATATCGTGCAAATATACCCAGGTTATTATTTTTTAAGTAAAGTTTCTACTTTTACGAAAAGAGCGAGGTATTTATAAAGAAAATCGTAATACCTTGTTATTTTAAAAATACAAACTGCTCATATTTCTACGATTAACACCAACAAAAGCAACCTTTTTTTTTCAATTTGTACTGTTATTATCGATTTTGCGAAGATATGGGATACACTGTAAAAAAAAATTCTAGTAAAATTACATGTAAAATCGTTGGTAACAAAGTTGCCTACAATTTTACAAGTAAATTTGTTTCATAAGGTAAAATTTTTGCCATCTAGCAAATTTCACATGCTGATGTATTTTTCAAAAATTGTACTGTAAAATTCGTATGTAATATTCATATGAACTGTATATTTACCGAACACTGAAGTAATTTTCAGCTGTATTTTTACAAACAAAGCAAGTAAAAATACTAAAGAATGGAATATCGCATATATAAATATACATTGTACGGTAAATTCTTTTACATGCGTAATTTAATATTGCAGCCTATTATTTTTTGCAGCGTACTATGCCTTAAATTAAATTTCTATTTAAACTAGCCAACGATTCCAATATACATTTGGTAACATGGAAATCACAGCTTACTTTAAATAACAATCTAATTTAAAGCATTTTGCAAATATGCAAAACGTTGAATAATATGAATAAAACTAAGAATGCCTGAACAGGTATTTTATTAAACTAAACACCCAGAAGATACAAAAGTATGAACTTAACGCAATGACTTTTTTCATTAACCAATATTAAAAGGAGAAAAGAACATTTGAAATTGTCTTTTGGTTCAAAAGCTTAGTCTGTGTAGCTATTATATTATTACTAGGAATTTCGTTTGTGTTATAATATAAAGCAAAATTTGGTCCTAATGATAAGGCATTAATAACATTATTAGGTACTATTGTATTTAAAATATTGGTTACCCAATTATTGTTTTGCATACTTTAGGTATTTTGAGTTGTTGGGTTGTATTTTAATTGTTTTATTTTCTTTTGATGTTTGAATTTTATAGTTGTAAAATCTTCTTCATACATAAAATTTAGATATTCCAAAAACGTGTGTTTGTATGTGTTATTTGTCAAACTGAAAACCATAAATATTTAGAAAATAGAATAAAAAAATATAAATATAACAAAAATCTTACAACCTTAAAAAAACATGAAATAAATTAAAATCATACATTTGATTTTAACGATACAACAATTTTAATTAATGAACAAAACTTAAAAACACGCAATATACTTGAAATGATTCAAATTCATAAACATAAAAACGCAATTGATCATAAAGTTGACATACTTCGCAAAACTAATTACAAAAGTAAAAAATGTTTTCATATTTAACAACAAATAATCAAAACATATTACATTGAAACGCAATCTTTAAATAAAACCATATCGTATTGTTTTATTGAAAATTTATAGTAAACAAAACAATTATGATTTTGTCATTTATTAGACAACAAACTTATTATAAATAAATTTTCATTACCACTTTATGATATATATATATTTTTTATATATTTTTACTTGAAAAAGCTTTTGCAATAAAAGCGAAACGTAGTTGAATATTTTTTCGTTCTTCTGAAGACCTAAAAACCGTGACACCGAAAAGAAATTAATAAATTGTTATTTACAATACATATAGTTAAAATAAAAAAAAAAATTAACATGTGTATGACTAAATAGTCATTTACAATAGATACTAAGAATTATTATCTATACATCGTTCAGATTCAAGTTGACAATGCGATTTCAGGGTGACATAACCTCCTAAACTTCTTTATTTTAAAATGGTTATAGTTAATATTATGGTTTCCGTTTAAAAAAACTCACAATCGGGCTTCTGCATCAAATTTAAAAAAATTGCTAAAATTGGTGAGATTCATTCTTGAATTGATACAAAATGGACACAAATATCGTTTACCCTACAATTTATATGTACGTAATTTCATCTGTGACAAATATTACGTTCTAAATATGAAGTTGCAATACTACATACTAAATCATAATACCGATATCCTTACTCTTTCGGTTAGAATCTATTTGTATTTATATTTGGGAAATATAATATAATGTATACCTACTTCTGAAAACACGATACGGTTATGTTTGCACCTATCTGATTATAAGTTAGTATGCCCTTCAAAATACTATGTTAAATTTTAAGAACAATTGATAACTACATATACAAATATCTGAAAACGCGTATTTATAAAACTAACTTACCTAATTCTTTTGCAGCACCTAATAAGTCACACTGAATCCCTCAACCAGGGATCAAGAATGAACACGCTTACGCGAAACCTACACAGAAAAAAAAATGTGGGAAAATTTAAAACAATTATAAACATCTGTACAACAATTTGTGTAACGCATAGGGACAAAGACAATATATTTAAAAAATTCACACAAAATTGTAGTTAATAATTTAGCGGATTATATCAAACAAATTGTGTGATTTCTTTACTGAATTTTATGTAACTGTACTACACAATTTCTATTGATAGCATACACATTTTTTTTGAGCACGGTCATCTATCTGTGTAAATTTTTAGAACTAAAATTTTAAAAAATTACTACAATTTTTCAAACAATTAGAAGTAAAATGTTACACATGCAATGTAAGTTTATTACACATATAGTGTAGGTTTATTATATAATATTGAAGGAACGTTTATTAAAAAAATCTCATTGTTACTAAACCGACTTTATTTTAAAAAATGTCACATTCAAAACATATTCACAAAAATTTAAAAGAAAAACATCTGCGACCTATAAAAGTATTTATGTTGACTTTTACCATAAAGCAAGGCTGGTTGTCATTATAGAGTATATAGGAAACAATCTGAATTTCGTCAGCTTGTTCTACCTCAAATACATGTTTATGTCTATTAAAACTTATAGTTCTTAACATATTACAACGTCACGTTTCTTCTGAACATCTTGGCTCTAAAGTGACAATATTGCTACAAGTCTTTTGAATCATTTCTTGTCCAATAACATAATTTCTTGGTTTAATATTTACGTAAAAATTTAGACATTTGCATTCAGAGTGAAAATTTTCATTTTGTCAAAACTGTTTACAAAGAGATCTTAAAACTCTTTGTAAACGTTCTTACCCAACATTTCACTCAGTAATAGCCACACAGCTTTTATGTTATCGATGTTTTTGCATATAATATTTTCCAATATATTAATGACACAAAATACAAAATTTCGTGGAAATAAACTATTATTTTAAAATATGTATTATATGATTTGCCATATTTTCATGTACTTGCTCTTTTATGATGTTAATTATGTGGCTGATTACAGCAAATCGTGCTTCAGTTGCTGTTTAATGACAAAAAAATAAGTTGACTTAATTGAAACAGTGCTATAGGGTTGATGATGGTGTGGTGACCGAATTGATGACTGTAAAATTTGAGTGAATTTTAATGTTTTCAGAAGGAATTAATATTGGAAAATTCTCCGTAACAATTCGAAAATGAGCATTTGTAAGACTTGTTTTCGTAATTGTGAAGTTGCCGTAAATGAAAAATGTATGCCTTGCCAAATGGTAAAAGTTAATTACAAAAATTACAAGGAAACATCTTACGTGAAATCTTAATGTTACACACTTATACAATAATTATAATAATAAATAATATAAAAATATATAATAAAACCACTCTTGATTTTTATTTCTGATGGACGCCATCGATTCTGACCTCTGGATTTCACTTTAATCGGATTCTTGTCCGATACTTAACGTTTCTTCACTTAAAGCTGACGACGTAGAGGATCCTGTTTCCTATGAAAGTAAACAATTATTATAATTTTTGTTGAACTTGTTAATTTACTGAGAATAGTAACTTTCAAACCAATTTCGATGTTGCGTTAAATTTTTAATAGTAATTTCTTTGAGTAAGGACATCGCCGACTTTATTTAGATGGTGACATCCAATTTTTAACTGCTACTTTTAATAGATAAATCAACATTTTAACACGACACAAATAATTAACATCAGATTAGGAATGAACATTTTTTAATTATTTCTGTTATTATTATTATTATAACTTAAACGATTAAATTTAACTAGCAATTACGAGGTGACCATTTAAAAAATGTCGCTGACGTCATTAGTAACAATCGTGAAAAATTAATCGTCGAAATATCTGTCGTCATAAATTGATATTCATGTTCAATATTATTTCATTGTACTTGTTCCATAATTTTGCCACACATTGTATACAAAAAAATTAAGAAACTTTTTTTTTCGTATTATAGGTAAGTAAAATTGTTACTTGTATAAGAACACACAATTAGTTTTATGGGGCAGACTTACTTTACTATTAGAGAACCTGCACTAAATTTTTATGCGGAGACCCAGTGTTGGAATTAATTTTTCTAAATCCTGGTAATTTAGATGCAGAAACACCTCTTCCATCTATTTGCTCTTCTACAAAATAAATGTCGTAGTAGACACGAGACAGTTTTTAAGATTCTAATTTCTAGGTATAGATATATTTTAGCAAGTAAAATGTGCGCAAGTGTACACACAGTACGAATATGTACACATGCGCACACCCATCATCGAGATAGTCACGTAGACAAGCAACACAGGATAAAAATAATGGCCGCATTCGAAGTACGAATACGATGGAAAACTACATTATAAATACAACCTTTCTTGAACGCTAATTTTGCTTAGCTCAAATATAATCGCGATTTATAACTTCCACTCTTAACGTTTTTTTTTTTTTGGAATAATCGTCCACACCGACAAATATGACGTGATGTTATAATCAGCTTACGTTTAGAAACACTACACAAAATGGCTATACCTGACACGTTTACTGATTCTGTTGTCTGTCATTCTTCTGTTACGTATTGTCATTGTCAACAGCTCTCAAACCGTTAGGGAGCAGCTGCTTGCATGTTCTAAATGCGGCCAACATTTTCTCTTTATAAAAATTTTGATTTCATACATTACATACATTAAAAAGCATTTCATACATTTAAAATGACTTTTCTATACGTGGATATATGTGCATAACATCATTTACTACAAAAATATTCATATAATAATAATAGTTCGTCCCATAACCCGAAAAATGTTAATTTTTCTTTAATGAAATCATCCATATTGGTAAGAATTACATATATACGTATCCAAAAAGACCTGTAAAATAATAACAAAGTGTCCACTTACATGTTTTTGCTAATTCTCGATTACTGCAGTAACTAGTAAGCACGTAAGCAAGAACTACCGACGTTATCGACGTCAACGGTCGACGTGGTAATGAAATGGAAGGCGGAT